>JAJEJO010000220.1:554250-617260 GCA_020662805.1 Glaucomys volans
CCTGTGGTTCTTGACTTTAAGTCTGTTGATGTGGTGAATTACATTTATTGATTTCTGGATGTTGAAACACGCTTGCATCCCCGGGACGAAACCCACTTGATCATGGTGCACTATCTTTTTAATATGCTTTTGTATGCAATTTGCTAAAATTTCATTAAGAATTTTTGCATCTATGTTCATTATGGATATTGGTCTGAAATTTTCTTTCTTCGATGTGTCCTTTCTGGTTTTGGTATCAGGATGATGTTAGCTTCATAGAATGAGTTTGGAAGGGTTTCCTCCTCCTCTATTTCATGAAATACTTTGAGGAGTATTGGAATGAGCTCTTCTTTGAAGGTCTTGTAGAACTCAGCTGTGAATCCATCTGGTCCTGGACTTTTCTTTGTTGGTAGACTTTTGATGACTTCTTCTATTTTATTGCTTGTAATTGATCTATTTAAGTTGTGTATGCCCTCCAGATTCAGTTTGGGTTGCTCATATGCCCCTAGGAACCTGTTGATGTCTTCCAGGTTTTCTATGTTCATAGCTGCTCAATTCACAATAACTGGATTGTGGAACCAACCTAAATGCCCTTCAATAGATGAATGGATAAAGAAACTGTGGTATATATACACAATGTAATATTACTCAGTCATAAAGAAGAATAAAATTATGGCATTTGCAGGTAAATAGATGATGTTGGAGACTGTCATGCTAAGTGAGATTAGCCAATCCCCAAAATCCAAAGGCCAAATGATTGCTCTGATAAGTGAATGATGATGCATAATGTGGGGTAGAAGAGAGGCAAGAATGGAGGAAGGATAGATTGCATAGAGGTAAGGGAGGAGTGGGGTCAGGGTGGGAGGGTAAGAATAATAACAGAATGAGACAGACATCATTGCCCTCTATACATGTATGAATGCACAGATGGTATAACTCTACTTTGTGTACAACCAAAGAAACAACAGCTGTACTCCATTTGTGTACAATGAATCAAAATAAATAAATTTTAAAAAATCATTCTTAGAATATTCTGGCATATTAGGGTTTCATTTAATATTTAAACTATTGATTCATCTCAACTTTATTATCACACAGAGAGGGGTTTGAGTGCAGATAAATTTTTTTTTCCAGTTGCTAGCCAGATGCCACATTTACCAAATCCAGTGTGTCCCTCACATATAAAATATAAGTTCTCATATAATTGTTAATATATTCATGATCCCTCTATTTTCTTCTATTACTCTGCCTATTTTCTGTCAACATCAAATTAAACTTTTATTAATTGAGTTTCAAAAATTTTTTACTACCTGAAAGTCGTCTACTTTCCCAAATTATTTTAGAAAATTGCCTGAACACTTTATTATTAAAAAAAAAAACATTAGTTAGTATTATTTTTCAAGTTCTTCCAGTCTTTGGTATTTTGAGAAATTCTACACTGTTTTAGGAATAATGGTTATTCTTATAAAATCAAATCTTCTTATTTTAAGACCGAGTATGCATTTAATATTCTGACTTCTCATTCATCTGTTTTTATCTTTTTTTTTTTTTTTAACAGTGCTGGGGATGAAACCCAGTGTCTCTCCCATGTTAGACAAGTGCTACATCCCCAGCCCTCATACAACACTTGTCTGCTCCTCAGTGAAGTTGTAACATTTTCTTTTTTATTGGAACTACATATTTTTTGTTAAGCTTGCTCAAAAATATTATACCTTTCTGACTAGTCTAGTGAATTGAATTTTTCTTTCATTAATTATTTGTGTCTAATTGATGTATGTTAATATTGAAATCAATTGACTTTTAAGATGTACTTATTATTTCTAGTAGTTTTTATTTGTCTTATATGGGTACTAGACAGGCAATCATATAATGTACAAATATGTAAGAATATTTTTCTTTTTCCTTTTTTATATCACATATTTCATTCTTTTGTAAAATTCTAATAGCTATGATATCCAAAAACGCTTATAAGAGTAATAATGGTATTGTTTTCTTTTCAGAACAGTAAAGGGAATGTCTTTAGTGTTTTACCGTTAATCATGACCCTAGATTTAAAGGTATAAAATGTATCTATGTCATGTTTTGAAAGTCTCCACCTTTTCAATTTATACAATTTATATTTAAGTTTGAAATGGAAGTTGAATTTATTTTCTGAAAGGGCTATAAACCTCAATCAAGATTAATATATTTTCTCTAACTTATTCGTAACATATCTTAGTAGATATTTTGCTATTGAATCATCCTTTCATGTCTGAAATAGATCTCACTCAGAGTGTGAGATCTATTTCATTTGCTCCTGAATTCATTCTTGATAAATTTTCTTTATGTTAGTCATATCAATATTTACATGAAAAAATGATACTTTTTTTTTTAATGATTGCTTTCCGGTATATTTTTAACAGACAAGTAGTTACCATCTTATTCAGAATGTTAGAAATGCATTCCTTCCAAATTTGAAAGAAAGCACCTAATAATATTTCTGGACTTACCTCTTGCTTGATAGTCAGATGTTTGAGAGTTTTCTTAGTGTCCCTACTTGGTGAATTATCTGATTATATATGACATATGTTCTTATTTAAACTCAGATAATTTTTACATTCCCCAAAAAATCATTGATTTCATTCATGCTTTCAAAGTATTTTGAATGAAGTTTTTTAAAAAATCATTTGTTATTCTTTTAGTTACTTTTTTCTCAGGTACTATTTAATCTGTTCTTAATTCTAAATTTGTGCATTGTGCCTTTATTATGCTGATTCCTTTACTTCTCTTTTTTTAAAAAAAAAATCTGTACTTAGGTTTTTTATTATTCTTTTCTAATTTTATTTTTAAACTGCAATTTCTTTTTTTCTAATTTTTCAATTGTATACTTCTCAAGTACATTGTTTTGTCATGTGATCGTATATTTTTCTCAAAACACATTTTCCATGCACACTGAAAAAGTGTTAATGCAATCGCTATTTTCTACATATTCTGTACTTTCGTTTGTTTTCATTTTTAAAAATGTTGCTGAATACATACATTTCACTAGTTTTGTTGAATTTCCATGCCATTGAGTACAGTAATATCTACTTTTGGCAATGATTTATCATATAATTATAATTTTGTAAAAAGAAATCTTTATCTTTCCTTTGGTTTTAAGTTTCTTGAGGATTTTCTTCAAATCTAATATATACCTACTTTTAAAAAATATTTTAAAAATATTCTATAGTTGATTAAAAATAAGCATTAGTCTATTTTCAGGGACTAAAGTTTTATATATGCCCAAAAGAGCAAATGTATTAATTATATTATTCAAATTTTCTACAGCATTATCATTATAATTATGATTTTTAGAAGTAAACTCCATGAAATTTGATTAAAGCTACAATTGGGGAAAGGAATATGGCTTTAAAAAGAAACATCATGGCAAGTAATGCTACAGCTTTTAAAATGGGGAAAACTAAATGTCTACAAATTATGTATCTTCTGAGATAACTGCCATCTAAAGGTCTATCAAATATGTGTGTGTCATCAGAGATTCTAATGGTGCATTTTGAATTAGCATTTGTTTCACGTTCCTGGGTGCTTTATCAAGGACAAATCCAGAAATAGTCATCTCAGGAAACATCTACAGGTTGATAATCAACGTTCCTCAGTGCAAAGAACAAAGAGCCAGGCCAATCACTTCTAAGGACCTTGATGCTCTCGGTCAGTGGCAGGCCTTGCTAGGCACGGTCAATTCTGTCCTAGTTTTCCTGGGGACAATCTGATCATTATAATCTTATTAAGTATCCTATTACTCTAAACTTCTAAAGCATGACCATGTTCTAAAATCCCCATGAAGAAAAAAAAAAAAATAGTTCAAATATAGGCTCAACACTGTTACCCTAATATTTATTTTATTTTTTATTTTTATTTTCCTTGGTAGAACATAGTTAACATAGATGAAAATAGATGATATAAGAGAGATTTAAACAGAGAGCCTCATTAAAGTACTGTGCCTTTCTGTAATGGAAAACTGCTCTCTAGATGTGTAGATGGAAGCGTGGTGATCACACAGATAGCTCGTTTCCACCAACGAAAGCTCAGCTTTCTCTCTGGGTCCCTTTGTGTGTATGTATGTCTCAAATCTTTTCAGAAACTGCCAGCATGCTCTTTCTTTGATACTGCATTACAAAGTACAGCTGAGAAATATGACATAGATCCCGAAATAACAGAGGTCTGGAAGTGAACCAAACATCAGGAAAGCTAGATCATTTATTTTTGCTATAAGATAAAGATATTTTCTTCATTGATGAAGGCTCAATTCTAGGTATTTTATAAATTTAAAAAGTATATAACCAAAAGTGACTATAGTTCAGGTGATTCATTTCTTTAAAATATAAAAACAAATTAGAAATGCACTATTTTGGGGTTGGCTATCTTTCTACTACTTGAACCCTGCTACCTATTGAGTAGGACGCCTGTGTTGGTTTTGCTCAAACATGGTACATTATAAAATGTAAGTCCTGGAATATGGCAGAGGATGTATTTATTAGTATATAGTATTCAGACACTTAACTCTTAATCATCTGGACATGATATCATCAGTGAATCAGAATTTCTGGAGAACCAGGCTCAGAAGTAGTAATTTTTAACATACCATCCAGGTGACTCTTAGGCATATGGGCATTTCACAGTATTTAGAGATTGTCTGATCATACAACCATTGACTTATATGTAATGACACTGTTACATACAAAGTTATCTATGTGTTTTAAAGAAAGTACTAGATCAGCTTCATGTCTGAATAAATATGCTTACAGGATGGTAACTGGTAGCTATTAACCTAAAATCATTCATTATATCTCAGGGAATTGTGCTCAATGGAAAATCTATTATTAAATATTTTATGCCTAGTGGAATCTCTTAAAGCAAGTTTGTAAAAAGACTCGAGCTACTCCTGGTTCTGTTCCAGGCACTCAAAATATAAACATTCCAAGATTCATCTTCTGAAGCTTGTATTCTATCTGATATTATACCTGAAATTATCATACCTTCTAAATTTCATGTGAAATACTATGCCTATGCACTTTTTATGAAGGCTAGGAGTTGGTCCAAAGACAGATTAAAAATAGAATTGGTTGCCCCTGAAAATTCATGGAACTCTCCTGCCATTCTCCATTGTCTCTCCAGGATGTGAGAGTTTAGCATTAGAGCTCTCCACCCTGGTTGTCCCTTAGGAAGACATCAGTGGGCATTTATGTGTTGTCAAAACTTAAGCAAAGCTTGAGCTCTTCTAAGTTTAGCTGCTTTCCTAAACTGGAATGCTGGAGAATTGTGCAGATATTTTAACACAAGAAGGTTTAGTTACAGAAATAAACAAATAAATGAGGCTCATATCCTCCTCTCCTGTTCTCACTGGGAGTGGGAAGGACCTCTGAATCCTAAATGATACTGAACTGCACAAGATAATACACAATATGGTGGAGCAGATGCTGTTGCACTGAAACTGATGAGAAGGGAGAACACAGACAGGCTAACACAGCTGAACATGCACTGTTCACCTCCCGATGTCTTCTTTGTCGTTTGAGAAAGGTGAGTTCTGGAGGCTACAGAGCTGTAATGGGCAGTTGTTGAGGTAGGATACACAATGGCCACCCACCCAAAGATAAAAAATCTAGTCCCTAGAATTTAGAAACTATTTTATTTGGGAGAGAGAGAGGGCAGTGGGCAGCAGGGAGACTTTCCAGATGTAATGAAGTTAAGGATTTTGAGATAAGCTTATTACCCTGCATTATCTGATTGGACCTTAACTGCTATCATGAATGTCCCTACAAGTGGAGAGGCAATGGGAAAGAACACAAAGAGCTTAAGTGAATGTACACAGATTGAAAAAAGTGGCCACAGATCCAAGAAAGTTAGAAGCTAGAAGAAATAAGAGATTTTTATAAAATAGCCCTGTACAATTCTGGATTCTGGCCTCTAAAACTGTGTAAGAATAGACTTCTGTTGTTTTAAGCTACCAGATTTGTGGTAATTTGTTAGAACAGGCACTGGAAGTTAATATAGTTGCCAGCCCATGCTGCATGCCTACTCTGTGTGAGTTCTGTACGTTGCCTGACTGAATAGCAGTGAAGAATTTTCAATTTCCCTTTCTTGTTAGTGTGTCTTTAAAATATGAATTTATCATCTGACTAACTGTATTTCTTCATTCTTTGAAACATGGAAAAAAAAAACAGCACAACACAGGCTATGAGCTTTTTGTTTTCTGTTCTTCAGCAATAGTTCTCAGGTTGTCTCCTTCATTCTATGGCCAGACTGTGCTTGAAGACTGCAAACTGATTTTACAGGTGAATTTGCAATAGTTAATCAAAATTAATAACACATGAAGTAGGAAAAAATATTTTTAAAAAATAATAATGAGAGTTTTCAAAAATTCATTTTGGGCCTGCAAGTCCCACTCTTTCTCCCCAAAATTTAATGAAACTAAAAATTGTGGCATAGATGTAAAGACTTGTATTTTAACAAACATATCAGAATTTTGAAACTCTGATAACTTAAATATGGCTACAATTTATTTGTAGTTCATCCCCTTAAGAGATGAAAACTATTCCCAATTTTTCAACTTTGGGCAAGCCTATGATTTGTTTTGATCATGACTTTCCCTGATTATGCCACAGGGAAAGCATGTGAATTTCATAATTTGGGCCCTCATGAGACCTAGGACATTTTTCCTTTGCCCTCTTGGAAAACTGGCCTGAGAACAGCAATGCAAGGAAGCAGATCTAGCCCATGGAGGAGTCCCTGTAGAAAAGAACTGAGTATCCTTCCTCCAGAACCAACTACCAGACATGTGAAGGAGTCCACTGTGTATCTTCTGGTCCAGAAGACTCCACTTAACACACCAACATAAATGATCCCCAAGGTTACCAGTAAAGCAGCCATCTGACTTTCTCCATTTTTGGTACTGGGGATTGAACCCAGGAATACTTAACCACTAAGCCACATCCCCAACCCTTTATTTAATTATTTTTTATTTATTCATTTTTTAGTATTTATTTATTTATTTATTTATTTATTATTTTTTTAGACAGGGTCTTGCTAAGTTGCTTAAGGCCTTGCTAAGTTGCTGAGGCTGGCTATCCTCCTGCCTCAGCCTTCCAAGCAACTGGGTTTACAGGCATGCCACACCACATCCAGCACAACCATTTGACTTTCACAAAGAATTGTGATAAATAATGTTTTTTTTTTTTTTTTAAGTGCCTTAATCCTAAGATTTTTTCTTATGCAGCAAAGGTTCATGGATACAACATCCAAAGAGTGTTTCCCTTCATAGAAGACTTCCTTCCTGTGGGAATTGCCTTCACATTTTATTTAAAGACCATACCCACTATTAATGGTCTGAACTCCTTCCCCATCTGCAAATTCCTACATTGAAGTTTTAACCCCAGGACCTCAGTGAGCCACTATACTGTGAGTTAGGGTCTTTAAAGCAGCAATTAAGTTAAAATGAGATCATGAGGGTGTGCTCTAATAGGGTGTGCTCTACTTGTATGTAACTAGTGTCTTTAAAAGAAAATAAAATTTTTACACAGACTTGTACAGGGGAAGATAATATGCAGACCCGGGGACAAGAAGGCCATAGCCACCCAGAAACCAAAGAGAAAGAGGCCTGAAACAAATCCTTTCCTCATGACATTCTGAAGAATTTGACCCCTACTGATTGTCAGGTTGGCCTAAAAATTCTAGCCTCTGAAATATTGAGAAAAATTTCTTGGCCTATGATATTTAACAGTAGCCATAGCACATGAATACACCCATCTGTTCCCTCTCCTTGATGCACACACATAGAACATTGATTGCTCAAAAAAAAAAAAAAAAAGAAAACAAAAAGATCGTAAAAAATCCTAAAGTTAAAATGGTTTTCCTAAACTGGAATACCTACTTTTTTAATAGACTTGGCTTACTCTCAAAGAATACAGATTTGCTTCGCTTAGGACAATTGAAATAACATGCAAGTGACTCTAGAAGCAATTTCCAGGAGAGGAGCTCCCTAAATATTTTGAACAATGACAACATAATTAGAAAATATATCACTTCCTTTGGTTAGTACATTGAAGAGAAAAATCCAATTTTTTTTTCTAACAGAAATCATTGTTCTTTTATCGTCGCATTTTCTAATGCATTTCACCTTGTTCCTCATCTGTATGGTACATGTTTTGGGGATAGCTCTAGTCTACGTAAATGTCTACATTAACCAGAGAAATAACATTGTCTTGAAGTCAAACAAATGCTCTGTGACAAGAATGTCTCAAATACATTTTATGAGTGCCATTTAATATAAAAGAACTTTGCTTTCCTAAAAATATGCCTCTACTCTCTCCCACGTGAGTATTATTAGGTAAGCAGGAAAATCTTTAATAGCAAAGAAGATAATAAAGAGTTTTATTTTATGAACTGATAGAACAGGAAGGATACCAGTTAGACAAAAACCTTAACAAAGAAAGGATTCATTCCTTCATTTTCGGGTAATTTCCAACTCATTGCTCCCACTGCTATCTATCACAAGATAGGTAAGGAAATGAAAGAGTTAGGACTAGATTTGATAATTGTTGTTTGTGAAAACAGATATACAATTGCCTGCCACGTTTCCCAATTAAATTTCACATGAATTACTTTTTCATCTTAGTATCAATCTGCAGTGATGAGAGTTACAATATTAAAAATTTGTGACAATTTTTTTAAAATGTGATTTTTCTCTCGTTTTCCAGCTGGTAGGCTACTAGTTGACACAGGAGATTATATCCTCTTCTTCTTGACTATATTTGGCTTATCTATAAGAATTAGAGCTACTCCTTTATAAGACAATGGCCTGCAAACTCAGAGGATTAGCTCTGAGAAGAATTATAAGAGTAATTTTTTGGCTTATTCAGCCAAACACAAATCAACAAGTCTTTCTCTAAGTTAGAAGTGTCTTTCCCTAAATGCCCAGGTTAATATCTAATTGTCTCTACATGGTGGAAAATGGCAAGGTTGCCATGACAACTAGGTGGAAAGTTTAGCTAAAATAATGTTTTCTTTTAAAAGAATGAAGCAATTTCAAGCTTTTTAGTGCTACCTGGCATTATAAAAATTGCTTCAGACCCCCAGTTTTAGATTGCAGAAGTGATTTATGATTTTTTTTAAACTGGTTTATAGATCCCTTTAACACCAGTAAGGAATCAGTGTCCCCTGTCCCCCACCTTCCTTTTTTTCTTCTCTTTTCTCTCTCTCCTTCTCTCTCTCTTTCTTTCTTTCTTTCTTTCTTTCTTTCTTTCTTTCTTTCTTTCCTTCTTTCTTTCCTTCCTTTTGTTTTGGTAGAAATCTATATTCATGAACGAAGAAAATGGTCTTCTTGTTTATTAGTTTACTGGACCTAGAGTTCACTAGGCCTGAATAAAATGAAGATTTAGCTACAATTCATTTGATTGGTATATTGTAAAACTACCTTGCAAAATGAACCTCTGGTTACTGAATGAGGAGAAACAGTACTTTTGCTTTTGTACTTTGCACAATTGAAAATGAGCTGTATATCTTAAAATTTCCAAATGGATCCTCACTAACAAGATGGAGGAGCTCTGATCTTTGGAAAGAAACCAGCCATTCTCTTTCTTTTTAGTCTTCCCTATCTCTTTTTAAGACAATCTTCTTTCATGTTTCTCTTAATTACATGTTTCTCTTAATTTCATGTTTCTCTTAATTGTGTAATTATTTCCAGAATGTTGCCTTTTGTCATTTTTCTTGTCCATTCTGGACATAACAAGGATGAACGCTTTAGACAGATCAGTTGATATTTTTATGAACTTCATGGTCAGAGGGTTGGCCAAAGGTGAGAGGTAATTTTCAGGATAGGTATTTCTGGAACCTTAGATTTAATATGATGGGGAATTTTTATGAAACTTGGCCACAGACTTTTGTATCATGGTATTATCTTTCCTACCTCAAGACTTATCAGGGAAAGGCTCAGCAAAATGAGTGAAATAGAACCAAAATGAAAAGAGCCAAAATCTAAAGCTGGACTCATCACAAAGGCAGAGAAGGTGCTCAATGGTACCCCCAATACCAGAGGAAGAGAGGGAATGTGTGTGCAAAACAAGTTTTCCCCAGTAGGAATTTTGGGGTAGCCAAATCTCAGTTTCGGAATCAGTATGAAAAGATCCAGAATAGAGTAACCCAGGTGACACTGCAAATACAATTGCTAAAAGGTTAATAAGATTGCAGGGGAATGAAGTAGAGAAAATAAGTATCAGAAAGGCTGGTTTCAAGAATCTGGGCAGTCTCATTCAGTTTAAATACTGAGTCAATAAAAACCAAAAATTTTTATTTGGGATCCTAGCAATTGCAATTTGGGAGATGCTGATTTGGATAGAACCAAAGGAATGCTCTGTACAAGTAATGCTCTGTGAATGTAAAAGAAAATAGGGGCTTATAAGGGAAAAAAAGCTGTAAATCATTACAAAGTAATAAAAATTGTTTACAAAGAAATTTCTATTGAAGATGGAAAAGAATGCAAGAACTGTAAGAGCTACATGATAGAAAATAAAGAAAGGAAACAGGGTGCAGTGGTGCATACCTGTAATCTCAGTGCCTCGAGAGGCTGAGGTAGGAGAATCACAAGTTCAAAGCTAGCCTCAGCAACTTAGCAAGGCCCTAAGCAACACAGCGAGACCCTATCTCTGTGAAACTGGCTGTGGGGACATGGCTCGGTGGTTGAGTGCCTCTGGGTTCAACCTCCAGCAACCTCTTCCCCCCAAAAAAGAAAAGAATGTACATACACAATTTAAAAATCTGTAAAAATAAGAGCCTGATAACTTCTTGACACAAGACCTGAGTCTCTGTACACAATGTAATCATCCAGTCTTTCAGATACCTGCAGTCAAAAGGTACAGGTGATCAAAAGCACACATCTCCAGGTGCTACTTGAGACACACATTGGTCGTTTTTCCTAATGAGTTCCTGACTCTATTTTAGTTAGGACTTTCTTTGAATGGTATTGTTTTTGCTGACAGTCACTCTTCATACCACCAAATGGAAACTATGTAAAGGTAGTGTCCCTTACCCATTGAATATAAACTATTAAGAGCATGTAAGACCCAAGTTCAAAGATGGCTGAATAACCTTGTGTTTTTGACTACTCAGTTGCTCAAAATGCGCCTGGAAGATATCCTGACCTGCTGCCCCCCCTCCGCTTTTTTTAAGACTAATTTTACACATTATTGGTTCTTTAGCAAGGCCTATTTACCTTTAGTAAAAATCTTCAGTCAGCCAAACTTTATAATGCACTATCTTATTTTACACCTAAAATAGCAACCCGATTCTACCTTTTCTCTTCCTCCATCCAATGTTTGCACAGTAGCCATAATATTATTTTAAAAGTATATATCATTTAATTTCTTTCTGCAGATACTTTTAAAGGTTTCCCATTATACATAGAATACATGTCAAACTCTATCATATAGTCTACAAAGCTATGTATCATCTTTTCTTATTATAAATCTCCAACTTGATCCATAGTTATTTCCTTCTGGATCACTATGTTGATAACCACTCTCTCTTTTGTGTTCTACAAAATGAGAAGTTGCTGACTCAGCAAATTAGACCCCCCAAAAAGAAAAATTCCAGTCTTGCCAAAAGCAGATAATTGGAGAGGTTGAGAATAAAGTATGGCCTGACTCCACTCGGACTGTAGATTCTTATTCCTCTTCTTCCTGTCACGTCAGTCTTAACTTTATAATTATTGTATGTTCTAAAAGCTTAGAAACCTGTGTAGTGACTTAAATATAAGGAAAGGATCCTTATCATCAGAAATCTGTATATAGGAATGGCCTGAAGTAGAACCCTAGAGTCGCTACTGAACCTTGTGCTGGAATCTTGACAGTGCAAGTCTCCAACTGAAGCAAATTGCAAAACTCCCACTCATGGTGAGTGAATTCAATATAAAACTATTGGAGATAAAGACAAGGAACACAGTAACAAGTAGAATTAGGAAAGAAAAGCAAACAATCTGCCACCCCACTTTGGGGCTGATGACAAAAGCTAGGAGGGCCCCTTTCCCTGCAGGCACCATCCCTTTGAAGAAACTTAAGTACACAGCAGAGCAATTAGAAGCAGCACATGGAGAGCATTGCCAAGTGCCCCCCTCACTACCTTAATCAAAATATTTCCCTTTTATGAGGAGCTCATTTAGAGGAGATGTAATGAGCTGGTGTCACCTCGATTCTCCCGGGTTAGAGTCGTGTCATGTGAGCCCGCCAGCTCTTCATGCTCCAGTTTCAGCCTCCTTTTTCCTCATTGCCTAGAGTAGACAAGGCTGTCACTTAGAAGATGAAATATATTTGCAAATTAATTAACTTTGTCCAGCAACTGGAGAATTAGATTTCTGTTAAGGGTTCTGTCTGAGTGATGGATTCTCAAGACATTGAAGGAATTAAATACCACATTTTTTTCCCTTTTCCCTTTTGGATCATGGCTATCATTGTCCTACTCTTTTCATCTATCTCCCATTTATTGCCACGTTTCACCTACTAAACCAGCAGAATTTGCTTTGGGAGATGATGATCCTTGTGAGAATTTTTAATCTCCATAACGTCCTTATTAATTCATAACAAAACCAAATAGCTAATAAACATTAGGTGGGAAAATAGTAGAAGGCGGCTGCACTGGAATATCACTTTGTAAGGATTTTCCTTCCTTGACTGGCTCTTTGTTTTCATTTTGAAACATACAACAAGGAAGCCTGCACTATATAAATTAGAGACAAAAGTTTACAGAACCCTGGATCTGCAATGAAAACCCATTAAGGGATTTTTTTTTTTTTTTAAACAATGAAAAGCTTCATGCAAGAAGGAAGAATTTCAGATTCCCAACCAGTATTAAAGCAAAAATACATAATACTATTGAGCATGTTTATTTGTGTTCACTGTGTATTTAATGTACAAAACAAACTAGTGAAAAATGCTATTTTAATGATACTGGCATACACAGTCATAGGGGAGTATTGCCTAAATAAAATGAGAGAAAGTCTGAAAAGACAGCATTTCAAATATATGCTTCCTCAGATTATAGTTAAAAATGAGGTCCCCAAAATTTAGGGGAAATGCTTTGCAACATTGGAATGGGCAAGGACGTTTTGAACAAAACTCTAAAGGCACAGAAAACAAAAGACAAATGGGAATACATCATACTAAGAAGCTCCAGCACAGCATAGGAAACAATTGGCAGAATGAGGAGACAGCCTACAGAATGGGAGGTCATATTTGTAAGCTATACATCTGATAAGGGTTTAATATCCAGAATATATACAGAATGCAAACAATGTAATAGCAAGAGAACAAATAACCTGATTTTAAAATGTGCAGTAAACCTAAGTAGACATTCTTCTAAAGGCATACAAATGGTTGAGAGGTATAGGAAAAAAAATGATCAATATTACTAATCATTAGGGAAATTAAAATCAAAACCACAATGAGTTATCACGTCACTCCAGATTCAATGGCTATTATCAAAATGATTAAAGATAACAAGTGCTGGCAAGGATGTGGAGAAAAGGGGACCCTTGCACACTGTTAACAGAAATGTAAGTTGATATGGCCACTGGGGAAAACAGTGTTGGAGTTCCTCAAAAAATTACAAATAGAAGTAAATATGATCCAGCATTTCCAGTACTTGGTATAAATCCAAAGGAAATAAAATCAGTGTATCCAAGACACACCTGTACGTCCATATTCCATTGGAGCATGATTCACAATAGATACAAATGGAAACAACCTGAGTGTCTATCAGGTGATGAATGGATAAAAAAAATGTGGTACATATACACTCTGAAATTCTGTTTGACTGTAAAAAATAATGAAACCCTGTTATTTACAATACTACGGATGGAACTGGAAGTCATTATGTTAAGTGAAATAAGTCAGGTATGGAAGATAGCTACTGCGTGATCCTATTCATATGTGGAATGTAAAAAGCTGATCTCAGAGAAATTGAGAGTAGAATAGTGGTTACAGAGACTCAGGAGAACAGTAGGGAGGAAAAAATGGGGAAAGTTGGTCAAGAGGTACTAAATAATACATAGAATAATCAAGTTCTGCTGTTCTATTGCACAGTAAGGAGACCACAGATAATGATAATACACTGTATGTTTTAAAATAGCTAGACAAGGGTTTTGGATGTTTTCCCCCCCAAAGAAATGATAAATGTTTGAGGAGATAGATATGCTGACCCTAATTTGAACATTACCTGATACATTCATTTATATAAATATCACAAAATCTTCTAAATATATACAAAATTTTTATGTGTAAAAAAATTTTAAGTGAGATCTTGAACCACTACCTTTCTCTTCTTTTTTTTTGTTAAACAAATATCACATAGTGAATACACCAATGAATAATAACAGTGTTTATTATCTTAAGCTCTCAATAATTCATTCCTGACAAATGAACCAGTAATAAGTAAGCAAAAACTACAACCAGTGGTAGGCCATATTCTAAATGGCGAATATGTGCATTTGTCTCATTTATGATCATACCCCAGACATGCCGGATGAAGAAGAAAAACTTTCAATTAAAATATTTTTCATATGTCTGTTCATTATAATTTTTAAAAGCAAAACAAAAGACATATAAAGAAAAATTCATAGCATCAAACAACCCATTAACTAGAAATTAATTTTGAGTTTTGCGCAGAGTAGCAATGCATCTTTGGTATAAGATTTAGCAGGTACTAGTTTTTTGTTTTGTTTTGTTTCTATTCTCATAAAGTCTCAAACTTAAGAGAGGGTCAGTAGTTGAATCCTTAGGATCATTTTCTTGGTTAGTATGTAATTACTTCAAGAAACATTTAAACAGTACAAAGAATCACTTATCTACCTTTTCTTTCTTCCCTGCAGTGCTGGGGATTGAACTCAGGACCTCATGTATGCTAGGCAAGCACTCTACTACTGAGCTACATCCCCATCCAAACTCTTCTTAATGATTCCCAAACACAGAACTTTGGTAAAACTTGCAGCCTCTTTTCAGCTGAATTATTTGGAGCTGCTCTAAGAAAAGTCAAGTCTTAAAGTCATGGAGAATGGTTCTTTAGAACAATGTTTCTGTGTGTGTAAGAGTGTGTGGGGGGGGCGTGTGTGAATTGCCTGAATGACACTGGAGTGATGCTCGGCTGCAAATGGCCCTCTGGGATGACATGTGACACTGCTATTCAGAAAGCTAAACATACACTGCCATTAGTTTTAAAATCTGTTTTCAGTATTTGATTCTTATGCTGCTTCTATTTAGCAAAAGAGTATTTTGTCTCCTGCAAAGCCATCAGAATTTTATTACCTTAATATTTCAAAATTTTTTCTTATAAAATGAATATATATTGTTTCATTAAATAATCCATTCAACCTCAGGATTCCAATAGTAACAAGAACCTTGAATTTTATGCCATATTTGTGATAGGGTATAAATGTAATGATTTGCGTGAATTTAATAATTTGTAAATATCCCTGTGGTGTGCTGTCATGTTGGAAGCAGATTTCTCTTCTTGCTTCCCATCAACATTATAGCTGAGCCATGGCACTTCCTGTCCTGGGAAATGGGAATATAAAATTTGGGGAAGGTGCTTCTAGAGAGGTAAAGGAAATGGAGAGATGCTCTTTCTAAGCTGACACATTATGGAAGGACAAGGGGACATAGGCAAAATAGAAAAAAAGGCTTCTGACTTTGATGTGTTAGTAAAGTTTCAGAGAAGTTGAGATCCCATACAGTATCTGCTTCTATTTCTCACTGTTCACTTGGAGGATAATGCTGTTCTGACAGAGAAGTTGGACTAGAAAGATGATCTGGAGGCAGATTTCCTATACTTTGTATGTCTGTGCTCTTGTATGTGGCACGTGAGAGGACAGACACTTTTGTGGGTTCTCCTGAGCTGAAATGGGGGTGCTGAGAAAGCAGATAAATTATTAGAGACCTAAGAGTAGAACAAACAGACAGATGGAAGAATTCAAGTTCAGTCCTCACTTTCTGCTAGCACATCACTCCCAAAGGCCATGCAAAACCAGAGTGCTTCTGTGATCATCAGTCCAAAGCCCAGATCAGATGAGTTACCCACTGCAGCCAAGAACCCAAATCCTGGGTGATTAGAGAAGGTTGCTAGCATTCCTTCATTATAATGCAGCAAAGCATCAGCATTCATATCATGCTCAGATATCAATAACAGACGCTCTTCTCACTCTCCCTCCTCTTCCTTTCTGGATGAGAGGAATGTAAAGAGCCTCCAGTACACATTGGATTTAGAATTGAAAGTAGGTTTCTCCCTTCTAAAAATGAACTATCTCCTAGGAACCACATCATCTTCTCATATGAGTAGTTATCAACTCTTCCTCCTCTACTTGTTTTTTCTAGTCTTGATTTTGTTTCTTCTTCCCTCCCCCCAACTCAGAGCATAAACTTTAATGGTGAAATTTCATGCTCAGCCAACTTCTTTATGGCCACTTAAGAAGTATCAGCAAGGTTATGTACCTGCTCTTGGGAGCTCTACTGCTTGTTTCTCATTATAGTGTGGGCAGCTGAGAGTAAAGAGTGACCAAGCACTGACAGCAGTTTCTTTCCACCTTTGGTACTCTATGAGTACATAGATTCTAACCCTGTGTACAAAAGTAAGGACAGTGCCTTCTAAGCATTGTCTGGGAACATGAAGTTTAACCCCAACCCCATGTTTTCGTTCGTTCGTTCATTCATTCATTCATTCATTCATTCACAAATGCAACTAAATTCATCATCTAGCTTTGTACTTCAATTAATTCTTTGTGTCCTCTAATCATTTTTAAATGACTCATCTTCAATATGCTGACATTTTTAGTACAAGTGCTCCCTTCTCTGCATCTTTCCGCACATCTCTTATTTCCAAAACAAAAAATATCTCTATCTCTCCATGATTTTTTTAACCATGAGTTCATCGCTTTTCATTTTTAATTTAGTCCTTGAAAATAATGTATGCAATAACCCTTGCATTTACATGCATAGACAAGTACGACCCACACTCTGGTAGTACATATTCTGCAGAATATGATTTTATATTACAAAAATTAAATATTTGCATTTCAAATTATTTTTGCCTCAATTAAGTTCATTTATCAGCCCTTGGAAGTTGCAGTGTGTAAATCTAATTGTATTATGCTGCTAGTATCATCTTGGTTTTAAGAGTAAAGAGATTGGGATTATAATACTGAGCAAGTCACTTGACTTCTTTCAGATTTAGTTTCCTCTGGAAACTTGACAAGGTATTCTTTTCATCAACTTCTTTACAGGACTCTTGTCCTGCAAAGGATCAAATGAAAAATGATGCAAGCTCTTTGAAATGATGACAACAAAACCCACAAAGTATGTTAGAAGATAGAGTTATTTATCCTTTTGATCACTTCATCATTAAGAAAAAGCAAGAAACCACAAAGACAAAATTACAAACCTCAGAATAAAAGGCAAAGTTATCTTCTGACTAGTATGATGCCACAAACTTATTTTTTCAGACTTTTAGTTTTGCCTGTAATCAAATCTAGTATCATCCTAATAAGAAGGCCTAGGTTATATTTCCCTATTGGTAAAAAGTAATTAAAGGTATCACATTAAGTAAGAGCTATAGATTAAGTATATTGTATATCCCTGTAAGTTTTGTGTGACATTTCTTGCATTTTTTCCTCTCTCTATAACCTATCCTTGCTGTTCTATATCTCTTGTTCAGAAGAAAATAGTAACATAAATACATCAGTCAATTTAAAATTAAGTAGGTCCTGTTACAGGTTACTTTTTAATATAGAAGCAGTAGATGGTGAAGTCATTTTACTTTTAATGATTCTATATTAAATATTATAATATGGAGCTGTTTGCAGCAATGCATACCTATAATTCAAGTGACTCAGGAGATTGTGACAGAAGGATTTCAAGTAAAAGGACAGCCTGGGCAACTTAGTAAGACCCTATCTCAAAGTAAAAATAAAATGGGCTAGTTATGTAGCTCAGTGGTAGAGTGCTTGCCTATCTTATGGAAAACTATAGGTTCAATCCTCAGTTCTTCAGAAAAAAAAAGAAGGCTCTAGGGATCTCAGTGTTATTAATTAATTTATTTATTTTCATTTTTTATTTTTCTGTTTGGCAGTAAATATCCTAACTTAGTTTTTTGAATTTTTTTATTTTTACATACTTCATTTTGATTTGTTGTACACATATGGGGTACAAATTTTCATTTCTATGGTTATGCATGATGTACGTTCATATCATTCTTGTTAATCACACATGTACGTAGGGTAATGATGTCTGTCTCATTTCAACATTTTTTATACTCCCATCCCCTCTCCATCTTATTTCCCTCTACATAATCTAATGATCCTCTATTCCTCTCTCACCCTACCCCCAACCAGATTCTATATCATCATCCGTTTATCAAGGAAAACATTCAGCACTCTGTTTCTTTGGGATTAGCTTATAGCAGCTCAATTCACAATAGCTAGACTATGGAACCAACCTAGATGCCCTTCAACAGATGAATGGATAAAGAAGATGTGGTATATATACACAATGGAATATTATGCAGTCAGAAAGAAGAATAGTATTATGGTATTTGCAGATAAATGGATGGAATTGGAGATTATTATGCTAAGTGAAGTAAGGCAATCTCAAAGAATCAGTGTTATTTAAATGACCTATCTAATACTCAAGTTCCTTCTAGAATGAGTCCATTGTTCAGTCAGCTCTTAAACATATTATGATATGATAGCATATTATAACATGATAGCATATTATTAATTCATAAGCCAGCCTTTATTACCCTTTGTCTGGTCTAAATGAAAGTTTTCCTTATATTAACTTTCCCATTAGTGTTCACCTTTAATTACCATTTAATTCTACCTTTTTTGTATGCTACAGACAAAATATTTATGTCCCCCCTCAAATTCATATGCTGAAGCCTAAATCATTAATGTGGTAGTATTTTGAGGTAGGTTCTCTGGGGATAATCAGGTCATAAGGATGAAACCGTCATAAATGCAATTAGTGACCTTCTAGGGGAATGAAGAGGCCAGAGTGTTCTCTCTGGGCCCTATAAAGATACGAGGAAAAGACACCTATTTGTAAACCAGGAAGAAGGCCCTCACCAGAACCCACTCATGCATCATGTATCTAGGACTTCCCACTTCCAAACTGTGAGAGAAAAATGTTTATTGGTTAAACCACCAGTCTATGCTATTCTCTCATATTTGGCTAATGAAAACAATGGCATCATATGCTTTATTATGAACCTGATGGGTAAATGCATTCATTGTTGAGAGAAGGGAAGATATAAGCTAGGACTTTAGCTGTAGGAAAAGCTTAATTTTCAAAGTAGGACTTAGAAGGTCCTGGACGTAAGCAGTTCTAGGGGGACAAAGCATAGTCCAATATAGAGCACACAGCCATGGCCCAGGGAAGAAATGAGGGTGAGAGTCGCAGGGACCACTTCTTACACCACTACTGGCAACTCGAAAGAGCTAACTGTAGAGACCAACACTTGTGTTAAGAATGAGGGTCCGATCTAAGAATGATAGATAGCAACACCTCTAAAAACTTTACCTGGCCTTCATATCCTTCAGATGAATGTATCTCAGATGAGTGACTGGGAGCTTTCCACATTTTTGGAAATCCAAAAATGCTTAAGAAAGGAATTTCCTGCTTTAGGGAGTCATTTCATATAATAGTAGCCACTGGGATTCATCACAGCCCTGTACTTTTGCATGCCAAGGGACAATTTGGCTATATATTCATGCCTATGATCTTGATAAATGTAGACAACTAATGAGTCACAGGTGTGATTGTGGTGGGCCAGGAAATCCAGATTTGCAGAGCTCTTGAGAGCAAATAAATAAGTCACATCCTTCACAGCAGTTCTCACCCAATAAGCAGTGGATTTTCTATAGTAGCAACCAATACCTATGTACCCACAAAACTCAGAGAGAATTCACAGTGTCCAGGGATATTTATGCATATATAAACAATTCAGAGTAACAAATAATGCTTATTGATTCATATAGCAAAGAAGAGATTGCCTCAAGTAAAAATCAAGGGTACAAATTGCATTCTCATTTTAACCTGTACTCTGTCTTCCAAACTGTTCTTGAATTGCTTTGGCAGTTCTTCCAATCATCTCAGAAGAGATTTTGAAATGAAGTGGTTTCCCCCCTAGTCCGTGAAATTTGTGCTTTCTAAAGATACACAAAAATCTTATTAGGTTCAGAAGACTATGAAAAACTAATCTTTTTGCCCAATGTACCCCCCACTTCTAAAATAAGAGGTGAGGCGTTAAAGTCCACAAGTTGACAACACCATGCAAAAATTGCATGGAATGGTTTATTGCACAAAGAAGATTTGAGAAAATAAATCTTTATGGATATGATAAATGCACCTCTATTCTCTATAACTTTACTAGTCCTAATATTTTGGTTGCGAAATTAATCAATATCCTACTGTGATAAGGAGCTTCAAATTCTGTGTTCAGTGAATTTTAATATACTGCAGAATGGAGAGATTCAAATATTAGAACCCAAAACATGAAATATTTTTATTTGCTTCGATGTGTTTGTTTTTCTTAGTATTTTTTTTCATTGGCACTAAAATATGTAAATATTATCACACAGCAGTGAGTTATAAATGAATACACCCACAACAGTTGGTATCTCAAATTATTCAGGATTTTGTCTTGATTCTATAATTTGAGGTTGGATTTTTGATGCTGATATTAGTAGGTATAATAGTGATGTCATGTAATAAAGAAGAGAACTTGTGATTAGGGGGCAGAGGACTGGCTTTCCTTTAACAGTCATTCCTGTGTGCTTACTATGTGCCAAGTACTGTATAGTCTTTACTTGAAGTCTCATGACAACCCCAGAAGGTAGATGATGAGATTGTCCCCATTTTACAATAGATGGAACCAAGGCAGTGGTTAAAAGAGAACTTGAGTTCACCTAGCAATGAGAGTAGGAGCTGGATTTTAATTCCAGACAATTAGACCTCAAATCCCATACTTTTACATCCTGAAGAGTCACAAGTTTTGTCATTTGCTTACTGCATGTTCCTTTTAGTTATCTTCCCTACGTTTCTATGTGCTTTTCTGTAAAATAGGTATAATAATAGCAACCCTGCTTCATCCATAAAATAGTAGAGGAAAGTAAATGACCCCATGTATGTGGAAAGTGCTTTGTCAAAGATAAGAGCATAAAGGAGTTTTAACACTGTGTAGTTATTATTGTTTCACTAAAATAAAAACCTGGAGGTCCAGAAAACTGCAAGTCAATTTTCCTTTGATCAACTCCAAACATACTACAATATCCCAAGGTCTCCCTCCAAGTCCATGGCTATGTGGTATTACCTACTCACAAAGCAGGCAGCTATGCACATGGAGAGATTACTGAGGCCCCTCTTTCAGTGGCCTGCACATGTCTGAAATATCACAGGGGAGCTTACGGCAAATCTCAGGAAGGCTTAAAGCAAATAGAGGAGTGGCCTCTAAAGGCAAATAACAGCGCTGGTATTCAGCTGGTACTGGAGGGATGTATTAGTTGTGAAAACACTGGAAAATCTCTCTACCAGTGGACCAATAACTGCTGCCTTCAATCCCCAGATACCATGCCTCACCCCCATTTCTTTCTCAACTTTGGCCACGGAGTCCCTCCCCTGTGACTCCCTGGACCTCATGGTGTTCTTGCAACCTTTGGGCACAGCTGGGGACCCCTAGGGCACTGGATGTAACTATCTCTGTGCTGATTGGTTGGTTCTCAAACCATTCTGGTTGTTAAATGTCATCCACATAAACTCTGAAAATACTCTCAATGACAGTTAACATTTCAAACCTTAGCATTCATACATTTATGAATCTTCTTATAATATGGTTAACAGATTGTGTTCATTGGTAGGAAGAAGACTGCCCTCCAAGCCCTTGGAATACCTTCCTCAGCACTTTCCAGAGCTTGCCTGAGCATGCTGTATTAGCTCTATTGCACTAGCGTGTTTGTGGACTCTCCTCCTTGTGAGATGTTTTCTTCCTCACTGCTTCGTGCAGGTATTCAATCAGTGATGACAGTGAGATAAAGCATGAGTATTAGGACAAAAGGAGGATGAAGGGGGAAGAGTGTGAACAGGGGGAAGTAGTAATAGACTTGGAATTTTTTTAAGAAAATTTTTATTTGTTCTAATTAGTTGTACTTGACAGTAGAATGCATTTATATGTTCTGATAGGTCATACATAAATGGAGTGTAACTTCTCATTTTTCTGATTGTACATATTGTAGGATCATGTTGGTCATGCAGTCATATATGTATATGAGGTAATAATGTCTGTTTCACTCTACTATCCTTCCTATTCCCATACCCCTCCCTCTTCCTTCACTCCCCTCTACCTAATATAAAGTAACTCTATAAACTTAGTATCACATCAGCCCTGATTATCTTGTGGGATATTTTACCTTCATGAATACTCTGTTAGTACAGATTCACTTAAACATTCCTATTTTAGTATGATTAGGAAAAGCCAAGGATTTCCCTCAGGTGTATGGAAGACAGAATGAGGCTCAAGTCAGGTAGATTAGACAGACCAGCCTTCAGACTCAGTTTCCACTTAGAAGTTGTGTGATCTCTGGTAAGAATTCGCAGTTCATTAGGATTCAATTTCCTCACCCCACACAATGTAAAATGGAATTGGTCACATTCACCTAACTGTATTGGAAGCAAATGAAAAGGAAAATGTACAAAGAACTCAGAGTGTGTTGGTTCACAAAAAATGATGGTCGCTTTCCTTCTATGGTGTTTTGGATCTGATAAAGCATAATCTTGTGGGATCTTTATTACAGTGAAAGTGGAATTTACAATTTAAAAAGAGAAATCTTGTGGGGGACCTCTCTGCCATGTCCCGTGTGGATGAGAAAAGGGTTAACTGTCGAAGGAGGACATTGGTTGTATATCACTCAATTACCCAAAAAACTTATCTACTCAATAAACACACAAGAGCCAATACTCTTTTTAAATGAGAGCAGGCATGACGAGTCTGGCTATATCAGCTCTGGCCTCTTAAATCAACTCGCCCAACTCTCCTTTATTTATAGACAGACAGGTAAAGGGGGCAAGGACTGGGAGGAGTTTCTTTTGTGATGGACAAGATAGGGGAGATAGGGGAGCCATTCTCTTAAGGGAAATTTCCCGAAGGAGACAGGGAACCACTTCCACCCAGTGCCACATGCTTCCAGGCAATTCATAGAAGCCAGGCCTCCTCGTCCCATGGCTTAACCTAGTCTGATTCTGCTAAATAAGAATGGCTTTCCACAAAATCTGAGATCATATAGTGGTATGAGGAAGTGCCTAGACTGGAGTCATGTTCCCCTGATGCTAGGTTTACCATTCTTTGAGTCAACAGAACTCTAAATTTATAATATACAGGGTCATTTAAGGACTTTTTGTTTGTTTATTTGTTTCTGTGTGTGTGTGTGAGAGAGAGAGAGAGAGAGAGAGAGAGACTGGGGATTGAACTCAGGGCCTCACACATGCTAGATACTGGGCTACACCCCAGCCTCTGCACAGGGCCCTTTTAAGTACAGTGGTAGGGATTGGACAGCAATTGCCAAGTTCCACAACCCTTTGTCTGCTGTATACAAAATTGTTTTGGCTTGGTGTAAAGGCTGAAGGATGCAAAAGCAACAGAGGTGGAGGTTGCACTATCCTGGCATTTGTACAATTGCATCTCTTCTATGGTTTTTTAACTCCTTAGCTGCAAAATGAGTATGTTATATGATTTAAGGATCATGCGTGCAAGATATTGTTAAATTCTGAATAGCCACATACCTGTCATCACTCCATATGGAAGAGAGCACATTCCTCCAAAGACACAAATTTCTGCTTTATGAGCATTCAGTTTCATGATAAAGACATAGACATTTTGTGGCCTGTCACTTTCACTTCCAATTCTAATGGGCAAAATTGAAGGATAATATGAATTGCTTTCCTCTTCCTAAAAATAATTGCTTCAAGAATATTAATTTGCACTCTTGATACTAGAAGTCCAAATGTGATCAAGAGGATACTCTGAGATGGCAAATGTGCAACCTGTTATCTGGGAGACACATCCAGGTGGGTTATTCATCATAAATTTTGATGTTGTGTTACTGTAGCTGCTGAACAGCTGTTGTGCTCTGCCCTGGTGGCTGCATTCCAAGGGTGGGCAAAGAGGCCTCTAAGTATGCTAAATGTGCTATACAGTAATTGCTAATTCAGTGTATTTAGATCCACTGGGATTGGAGGCATTACAAAAATAGACATAGAGGAGCAGGTTAACACTAGCTCTGATTTTTGAGGAAAAATAAAGGGTCTTATAGAATCATTTCTTTTTAATTTCAAGTAGAATTGAATTCAGTTCATTTTAGCAAAGCACTGTGCTGGGTGATGAACAGGTAAGTAAAATAAATGTTAATTCCTGTCCTGACATAATATGTATTTTAGAAGAGAAGGCAGATATACATGAACATAATTTCCCCACAGGACCTGAATCTGAGTGACCAAAGTGTGACAAAATCATATTCTAATGTAAGTGACATTGAACACAATTCCTTAGTGTATTCACCTGGTTACATGGAAATAATTAAACTTTCCCTCTACAGCAGATAATCATTGCTCCACCCAAATGTTCCTTAGCCTACTTTAGAAGCCATCAGTGGCTTGAATGAACAATTTCCTGATGTTAAGCACCTCTGTTCTCTGCCTGCCTTCTTTAGCCATAGGGATGTTCACTCTGTATGTGGAGCAGAATAACAGTGTAGGGAAGGTAATACTTCCAGGAATAACAGTCTGCCAAGGAGAGATGTGTTTGTGGATAAATGATTCACTTTCCTTGCTATTTGCAGGTACCCTTCTGAGGTGTATTCTATAGTCTCACAGAGGGTACCTAATAGGATGGAGCCACCAGAGCTCACGATGGCCAGATGTTTCTTAGTGGACCCTTTACTGGTTTGTACTCTAATATTTTGCTTAGGGTCTTATTTGAAAATAATCTAATTATTGTCTTGAGTATAATTTTCTTTTAAGAATTTAAGCTAGTGTATGTAAAGTCTACAGGTGCTCAACAATGAATGTTTCCATATTGTTTTTCATGCTTCTGATATCGGGACTAGACACTGGGTGCTGTGACTCAGTTGACACTTCTTCTCTTGCCCTGATAATTTCTACCATGTCATGAAACTGGTGCCCTTACAAAAAGTGATCCCACAATGCCCTGGAATTGTTTAACCCTGTTACCTTGTCTCATTTTTGTTCCCCCAACCAGCCTGCACCTGGAACCCCTGCCTCCTCACCTCTCACTCAAGACTCTTCTAATTATAAATTATTCATTTAGGACTTACCTTTAGTTTATAACACCTATTCTCTACTAAAATATCAATTTTCCATTCAAATTATTTCTACCTCTGTTCATTAAGGGAAAGAATCCAGACCAAAGCAAAACTTTCTCTAAATCTATATATGGGAAATGCTTCAAAGATCACAGGTCTGCTGTATTTCCTGGACTCCTGAAACTGAGAAGGCATGTCTTGCTCACTATTTGCTGATTATAATTTAAGGGGAAATTATACTCAAGTAATTGATATATATGTTGGGAGAATAATAAGAAAACATTTGATTCATAGATAATCAGAGACTTTTTAACAATCTGTGAGAATGATTTCTTTTAAAAAGTCACCAAGTGAGGGACATGTTTAAGCAGAGATTAGCCACACTGGGCAAGAATTACCTGATAGATGACAGAATCAGGAGAGCAGGGACTAAGAGGTCAGATAGACATAATAAAGGGAGTAGGGCTCTGTGATGGCTGTGAGAAGAAAATAATGAGGTCCAGGTTAAAGGATGGACAGCTATCAGAAACAATGGAAAGAAGGAAACAGAATGTACTGAGCACCATGATACACAATGACCTTTAATATGATTTACAGCATGTCTTTACGCCGCCTATCCAAAAAAGTCTGTATGATGAATATCATAATATCCATTTTGTAGATAGGAAAAGAAAATCAATGAAATTACTCTCTCATGCTCTGAGCAGAAATAACAACCAGATGCTACATAACTGAATGTATAGTCAGGTCTCTTCTCAATAATGTACTTTATTTAAGCAAAGAGCTCAAAATCCCATCCAAAAGATTAGCCATGTCAATTCCCTACAATATGAGGCCCATATCTGTACTCTGATAATGTGGGTTAACTCAGAGAGTAGACAGCATGGAGCCCACAGGTGTGAAAAAAGCAGACAGGTGTGCCTGAAGAAAGGCCTGTTTGGCTCTGACAGGTGGCAGCCGTAAAGAAAAAACAACAAAAGGACCGACTTCTCTGATGAAGATTCCAAATTGGGCACAGACCCTCCCACCCCACCTCCACTCACCACCCAAAGCATCTGCACTGAAGCCAGTATTACTTATAGCATTAAAATAAATAAAGTTAATGAGGGTATAGGAAGTGAAATCTCCAAATCCTCATATGACAGCAAGCTCTAGTGAGTGAGGAAATGCTGAGGTGACAGAAATGGCATTCAGGAAGTCTCCTGTGCATCCAGGTAAGTGGGCATGAAAGTGGCATATCAGCATATGAGCTTCATTCAGTGAGAGTAAATGTAAGGTAATATGTTTTGGGGGAAATAATCCAAACTACAAAATTATGGGCTCCAAGCTATCATTAACAGTCCGGAAACCTGTGAGCACATTTTTCACTAAAGTCAATGGCTGAAAATGCTGCCAGAGCCAAAAGACCCATAAAACCCTGTGCTTCCTCACAGAGTTTTGTATACACAGATTTGAAAGCATTCCCCACCTTTGCACTGGAAACAAAAGAAACCATGGTACAATAGCACCTGCATGCATTAGGCTTATCCTTCTCCAGGATACAGAATGGATCTGGACAACATCCCGACAAATTAGCATGGTCAGGATGAAGGGGTTTCCCCTGCAAATGACAAGATTTAGAACTGTCCATTTGATAGGCTGGCAGCTACACAAAGAGATGATGAAATTGTGCTCTTTCTTTAAATTATATTTAATAACTGGAAGTGAATATTTTAAGTATCTGAAAATTTCACTTCAAGTGATTCAAATTGTGTCTTGCCTAGAGCACCACACACCCTATAAAGCCCAGTCTTACACCCTGTACTGTCACATTCACATATTCATCCTGAATCAGACAGTCATAAACTAAGTGCTGATTATGTGTCATACACTGATTACTTGATAAGACCAGTGCTGGAATACAGAGATAGGCCCTTTCATCAGTGGGCTCACCATACTGAAAGAATAAAGCAAGGAAGTGTGTAATTATAATATGGTGTGATTTACATTCATTGAAGGTTGTCCCTAAATCATGATGTTTGGTGGGAAATAAATACAGAACTAATGGGGGGAGGGTATAATAAAATGTATTTTTTATTACATGGTCTTATATATGCTTTTCTTGCTGTATCACCTTTTTCAATTGTACACTGACTTCATTTAAGTGGAATATAAAAACACTGAAAGTGGATTCAAGCAGCATTAAATCTGAGCATTTAGCATGCCAAAACACTTTTTTTTTTGTTGCTTAATGCTATCAATATGGTGATTCTCTGTTCTTGCAGACTCCTACATGTGTGAATTCATATTTTACGTACTCTTCTCCTTTCCTGGTACATGTTCCTTATATACGCCATTTATTTTTTAAGTGCATAGTGCATTTTGTCTCAGAGCTTGTAATGCTCTTTGGTGTGTGTGTTGGCGGGGGTGCTTCTGAATGCTTCATTTCTCAACTTTGACCTTATATCAATAGAAGATATTGAATTTAATGGCATATTGTATTTTGTACATGCTCTTCATCACCATGGATCCAATCATGATTTATTAACTACAGTGAAAGCACAGATAGAAAATATTTTGCTTAAGAAGCAGTAACAGGCAACCCGGAAACTATTTCAACAACAAAGTTAAAAACTTTCACAGACACCATGAATTAATGAGAAGTGATGAGAAAAATTCCAAGAAAGATCTTATAAGCTTTCTTTGTAATGCATATGCTACACCAACATGCCTATTTTAGAAGAGTTCAATAACATCTTAAAACTTATTATTCATAATGAATTGCACCTGCCATCTTTTAATAAATTAATACAATTAAAATGATACAGGAGATAGACACTAACTTTTAATCTTTCTTATAATTTCTGCTTTATTTTTACGTCAAATTAGAAAATAAAGGTGTAAAAAAAATCTCTGTCAAACTAATACATTTAGAAAAATATTTCTGGAGAGATTTTTGACAACAATATTTTAGGAATATTTGCATCAGTTGATACAATTAAGATAAAATAATTCAGGTATATATTTTTATTTTCCTCTTATTTTTTTAACTATAACTTTCATTCCAGAAGGTTTAGATAAAAGAGATCAGAATGTTGTTTTCCCCCGGGTTTGAAAACAGAATGTCTCTCATTTTCATTTCTCAGTAGCCATCTTATCTGCACCAGCAACTTCACCTTCCACCCTAATATATCCAAGTCAAACTTGCCTTTAAAATGCATGAGCCAAACCTCACTTGCACAGAATTTTTTATCCTTTGATTTCTCATAAGACTGTTACTCCACAATGTCAAAAGCCTAAAAGGTTTAGTTTGAATGTCCAAACTCAAAGGCACAGTGCTAAGTTTGATCCTGAAACCACAAAACCAAAAGCCTTCCCATTTCAGCCACACATTTTTTTCTGTTGCTTTTAAACAGACTTAGCAATTAGTACATAACTTTATCCTTTTACAGCCAATTTTTAAAAGCTTGACTATGAGATGACTCTACAAAAATGACACAAATGCATTTTATATATACATATAAACTCAAATGATGAAGACCCTTTCTCTCAAATGATTGCTGTTTCTCAGTCTTCTTGTTTCCACTGAGGGCAAAGCACTTTGCAGCTTCCTCTCTGGAACTGTTTTCTATTTGCTTTGTGAACAGGTAAAAACACCAACCTTACTGGGTTGCCTGAAGACATGCTCTGCTAACATGCTCCCTTTTCTTTCTGTGCTTTCCTCTGGATTTTAGTTTTTCCTGTTCAGACTCAGGGCAGTCTGAAAGTTCTTAAGGAAGTGCTGAAATGAAGAACTATTTTAAAGCTGAGAAAAGAAAGGGGAATGACAATAGAATTTGCACCATACAAATGACCCAAGTCAATTATTGCTATTATATTTTTCTAAAAAAAAAATTTTAAAAAGAGTTTGGGCTATGTATTTTTAATAAATTGCCTATTTTAAATAGTGAAATCAGTTTAAATCAATGAGCTACTAAATCGTTGGATTTCTAAATCTAGTTACTAATGATAAACCACTTGGTTAATGAAAAAACTACCATAAATATTGTGCTTATTTAACATGTCTCATAGAATATATTTGGAGACTATAATATTTAGACTTTTCTCCAAGGTCAACATAAATCCCCTATGTAGTAAGAATTTCAAATAGATAAATAGTTTTGTTTCCTTTATTATTTTCTATGTAGCCCATATGCCATAATTAGTTGAGGAGAAAATATGAAAGAAAAATAATCAGTGATATCACTATAGAGTAATACACAGGAAATATGGTGGATGTTTTCTGAACAGATTACAGGAATACATAAAGTTCAAATAGAGTAATGTGAAATTTCAACTACCTATATTTTTGCTGAAAATTACACTACAACAAAAGTGAAACATCTGATGAATTCTTGAAAAGACTTGATGAAGGTAAAGTAAGAAAAAGTGTGGAAAGTGACCTAACACATTTGATACTATTGCTCAAAGGGATATGTATGTGTTAATAAGGTAGTTCTTAGAAAAGATGGGAGATTATTCCATGGGCTCAGTGAATTCACAAAAATGGACATGAAGATTTCAATGTGACCAAAAATGAACTGGATTGGACTGGAATATGGGTGGGAACCTTTGGAAAGTGTCACTATAATTTTTATAATGAAAAGAAGAGGGGATGTGGAGCAATTTCTTTCTTCTTTCCTTTCCTTTTCTTATATTTTAATCTCGCCTCTTTAGTAAAAGAATATGTGGTGATTTACAAAAATGTAGACATAGCAAATAAGTAAGTTTGAGCTCAAATGAAGGTAATACCAAGAAGGAGGGTGTGAACCCCGTACTACACACGTTTTAATGATAGCCACAAATGTGGGTCTTAACTTTCTGTAAGAGAAAAACAGCATTAGTTACAAGGCTCACAGGGACTTCATAACTCATCCAGATTTTTAATGCGGAAATAGCTATAGGAGACGTAGAAATGCAACAATAGCCTTAACAATATGCAAAGAGTAAAACAGTGTATTTTGTAGGAATTTCTTGTCTTGTGATATTCTTCAAATGACTAAATATATCAAATGAAATTCAGTCATAGATTTAAATTTTATTTTGATCCATTGTGAAATGATTATTTCTCTGTTCAGCATTTAAAACCATCCAAGGACAGGGAATTGGCACTTCTACTCCATTAAAAGTACCAGGAGGAAACTGGTTTCTGTTCCCATGTGTGTATGGGGTATGTATAGGTTAACAAGGAGAATGTGTGGTGAGTTTTTAGGTTCCATAAAAACTGAGGAACCTAAAAAGGCAGTATCATGAATACCTGCCCCCATGAACCTATCAGAGCTAAGTGAAGTTTTATTCACACACTACATTTCCCAAGAAAGGAATTATGTATAAAATATTTACCCTCAAATTCCCTCTCCAACCAAAATCAGAATTTTAAAAATAATTAGAACTAAAAGGATAAGCGAAGAAACAGAGCTGAAACCAGTATTTTCAGAAAAGAACATGATTGAGTTAATTCAACTGCACAAGAAACTCTTGCTGAAATTCTAAAAATCATGAAATACAACATGGAAAGAAGCATAAGAAGACAAATATTAGATGTGCCATAAATATGTAAACCCTGTGTCAAGAAGGTTTAAGGCTAGAATGATCCTCAGGCTCATGATATATTCTAAAATCAATAAGAAAATGTGTTTATATTTGTAAGGTTTATTCAGAAAAGCTGGTGGCTTAGGGAAGATAGTGACCTAGCAACAAATGAAAGCGGAAGCCAGGATTTTCAACTTCTTTGTCTCATCCATCTTCCCTAGCAAGAAATTAAATCTTGCCCATAGAAGGGGTAGAATAAACATTGTAAAAACAAATTAAAGTTCTGGCAGGTGAGGCGGTAGTAAATTATTATCTGAGCAATTTAAGTGTCTTCAAATTTCCAGGACCAGAAAGATTTTATTATAAGAATGCAAAAGAATGGACACTAAATCATAGAGATTAGAGCAAAACAAAATCCCAATTTTAAGAAATGGTAGAATTATAGACAAATGAACTTAATGTTGATTTCTAGCAAAATTCTAGAATGAACTAGGAGGTAGATTAGTTATGACAGCTTATGCAGAAAAAGTCTACTTCGAGTTGTAGAACTAAACATTTCATTTTTTCATAAATTGGCAAATCACACATCTTTACATCTAATTTGTCTTTATTTTAGATAAGCATATGAAAAAGCATATGGGGAACTATAAAGAGATTAGAGTTTGGAGACTTACTTAACTGTGATTGACTCATGGGTGTCAGATTAAATGAAATTTAACTTGCCGAAAGTAGCATTGTTCAATGATGAAATGTGGACAATCGAAGGATGTGCCGTATCACATCTATGTGTACATCTTTATCTGTGGCTAGCTCTATGCCAATACCTATATCTATCATGTATGTCTGTGGCTATCAATAGCTTGGATGTAAGCTGAAAAACATGCTTTTGAAATTTGCACATAATGCCAAAATAGAATGAATGCCAGAATTTGAATTCAAAGTGATCATAAAATGGAAAATCATTATTTTTTAAATTTATTCATCAAATACATATTGAACTGGAAACTTGAGAGCTGTTGATAAACCATTCACATTTGTAAGCATGTGAATTCAAAGATTAAAAATCCAGTCCCAGTGTTCAAGATGTTCAAATTCTACAGAGAAGATGAACATGAAATGGGATACCACAATGAATAAAGGGGAGAGAAAAGGTGCCCATGGGAGACCAGAGGAGAAAGAACATGTCTCTGCTTGGACTGGAGGATGGAACCATATCATTAAGGAGGCAAGTTTCAAGTCAAGTAAGGTTAAAAAGAAAACCAGAAGAAAGGAGCAGAGGTGAAGGAAGCATAGGGGAAACGACTAGTAGATGAACACAGTCTCCAAAAATGCCAATAACTTACAGAAATTCAAAGAAACATCCTAACAACTTCAAATTTCTTAACAGAAGTACTGTGCCTGGATTAAAGAAGGGAAGAAGGGAAGCCCTTTCTTCAGGTTTCAGCCATTTCTAACCCAAGTTCTCCAAAGAAAATAGTGAGATGCAACCACATTATTATAATGCTTTATGTTTTGCAACAGGGAGAAAAATTTCTTCTAGCTGAAATTACCTTCTCACCTTCCTACTTCCACAAACTTCATTTCATATTTGTATATGCACATAACATGATTTCCTAAGAATTCATTCTGCATTGGCTCTCCTTATCCATCCCTCCACTCTGCCTCTCAATCTCCTTCTTCTACCCTACTGATCTTCCCTATATCTTTATGATATCCTATTCTTCCCTCCTCCTTGCCTTTATTTCACTCTAGATTCCACATACAAGAGAAAACATTTGACCTTGGAGTTTCTGAGTCTGGCTAATTTCACTTAGCATGATGTTCTATATTTCCAACCATTTTCCAGCAAATGTCATAATTTCATTCTTCTTTGTGGTTGAGTAGAACTGCATTCTGTATATGCCAGAATTTCTTAATCCATTTATTTATTGATGGCAACTGTGTTGATTCCATAATTAAGATATTGTGAATTATGGTGCTATTAACATTGAGGTGACTGTATCTCCACAGTATGCTGATCTTCATTTTTTTGGGAAAATACCAAGGAGTAGGATAGCTGGGTCACATGGTGGTACCACCCCTAGTTTTTTGAAGAATCTCTGTACTGACATCCACTACTAGTCTGCAGTCTTACCACTAATTTACAAGGGTGCCTTTTCCCACATCCTCACCAGAAGTTATTATTGTTTATGTTCTTGATCATTGCCATTCTGACTGGAGTTAAAATTTGCATTTCCCTGATTGCTAGGAATGTTGAATATTTTTTCACATATTTTTGGGCCATTTGTGTTGCTTCTTTTGAGAAATTTCTGTTTAGTGCTTTTGCCTATTTATTTTTATTTTATTTTTACAGAATGCATTTTGATTCATTGTATACAAATGGGGTACAAATTTTCATTTCTATGGTTGTACATGGTGGAGATTCACACCATTTGTACAATCATACATGTACATAGGGTAATGATGTCTGCCACATTCCACCATCTATCATACCCCCACCCCTCCCCCTCTCATTTCCCTCTACATCATCCAAAGTTCCTCCATTCTTTTCTTACCCCTGCCCTCAATATGTATCATCATCTACTTATCAGGGAAGTATTTCTCAGTAGTAGGCTCTCTACTCTGTAAACTAAAAAAGTACATTCACTTTCCAGCCCCTCTTAGAGGGAGGGGGATCCAAGAGTGGTACAAATGTTAGCAATAGATGCACAGCCTCATGATAAATGTCTGGTGTCCTTTGACATCCAGAAAACTAATTGCCACCTATATAGGAATGATGGGGTCAGCATGTAACAAGAGTACCAACAATAAAAAGCAGTGAACTAGATGAGTTGTTTGACAGTTGTCCTGTTCTGTCCACTGTTTTAATAATCACAATTTAAATGGGATAGGAATGACATAATTTACATATTTTCTATTATTTAGTGGTATTAGTTTCTTAAGGTAAAATAGGGTAGAAAGGCAAGAAAAATCTGGTCTTTGAAAAAGTGATCAGAGGAGAGGCAGAAGATAGGAAGCAGGTGTCAGCTGTAGAGAAGAAGAAATAGTTAACTGAAAGTAATAAAAGAGATAAAAAAGATAGAAGGAGGGAATAGGAAAATTTGGCCATTACTGGAGAGTGAAGAAGGGGATAGAGGATGGCCTAGATCCTAGATATGAATGAACCTGCAAATACAAAATCAAAACAACTCTAACCTTCATATAACTGTGCCCCACCTAAGTCTGATATAGGCTAAATAATGAACACATGCAGAAGAGAGCTATTAATGTGTAAGTTATATGAATATATGTACATACACAGATGTACATATTCAAACCTATCTATGCAGTGATCATACACAATCACATGCATACTCATACACACAAAATCATGCATATTGAAAAAGGAGAATAATACGATGAAATGATATTTGAAAACCTTTTTAAAAGTTAAAATTTAAAAAGAGTAAAAAGTGGTAATATGAAAGAAAAAAAGAAACAAGCAAAAAGAGAAAAAGGAAAAAAATAATCTTAATGAGAGCTAGAAGGTTTGTTACTCCCATGGCAAGGATAGATGTTCAGTTTTTGTATTTGTTTTTGTCTACTTTTGCCCAATATCCTTTTGTTCCCAGCCTGGTATAGTAACTCTCAGCTTCCAGTCTCCTGGTACTGGGTGGAATAGACTGGAGAGTACTGATGAATTGTGGAATCTGTAAACAGTGTAATGCAGAGTTTTAGATTGGAGTTACCAGTAACTGAGTTTTGAATTTGGGGGTTTTGTAATTCTGTTTGTGGGTATTTGAAAAGTGGTCCACTCCCCCTATTGGTAAGGAACTTCCTATTACCGCTGGACTCCTGGATCTCTGGGCTTCCAGGGAAATCCACTCTTAGGGAATAAGCCTCCACTGCTTTCACCTTCACCAGTATGAATGTGAATTACCTGTTATCCACCTGAAGGGCAGATGTGCTTGTGTGGTCACAGTGAGCATCTTCACAATAGCTCCTATGGGGTGCCAGCTATTATGGGATTTTTCTCCCTTGGGATCCTGAGGTTGTTCCTTGTGCCTGTTTCACTCTTTCTGGATTGGGCACCCTCTGGGAATTTTTTCGCCAGCTGCTGGTAACTTCCTTTATTGACTTTCCATTTCCCCATCTCTTCAACAGCTGTGCAAGCTGCTCAGGGACAGTTTTCAGTGCCTGGGAACATTCTCCTCACCTGTCAGAATGTTCTGCACTTGCAACATAGGGCTGCCTGCTGAAGGCTCTCTCCCATGGGATGCTTTCACCCCAGAGGACTATTTTGGATTTGTTTTCATGGAGATACTTATTGTACTGTTTTAGTCAGTTTTTTTGTTTGTTTGTTTGTTTTTCCTGCTGTAAGTAAAAGACCTACAAGAACAATCAAAGGAGGAAAAATTTATTTGGGGGCTCATGGTTTCAGAGAGCCCAGTCGATACACAGCTGGCTCCATTCCTTGGGGGTCCAGGTGAGGCAGAAAATCATCTCAGAAGAGTATGGTAGAGGAAAGTGGCTCACAAGATGATCAGAAAGCAGAAGGAGAGACTCCACTTGCCAAATACAAAATATATGCTCCAAAGCCATGCCTCCAGAGCCCCACCTCTTCCAAACACAACCTACCTGCCTTCAGTTATACTCGGTTATTCCCATCAGGGGATTACTTCACTGATTGGGTTAAGGCTCTCACAACCCAATCACTTCACCTCTGAACCTTCTTGCATTGTCTCACACATCAGCTTTGAGGGACACCTAATATCTAAACCATAACAACTACCAACCAACTCTGTGTCCATTAAAATCATCCTTCCTCTGTGAACCCCAGGTTTCCCTAAACTGATTTTTATTTTTTAATTTCTTTATCTGCTGGCTGCACATCTCTTCTTCCCGCTCCCTGATTCACTGGGCTGTTGGCCCAACCTGGTGCGTCTCTGAGATATTATTTCTTATGCTCAAGTTAGTGACTTTCTGTAGCTCTATGAATTGTTTTTTACAGTTCAGTATTATGTTTCAGTGAGGCTCCTTTGTTACTCACCTCACTGAGGAACAGTCTTCCCACTGTACAAGTCTTCTGCTAAGGAACTGCTCAGCTATGCTTCCTTCCTCTACTCTGCCATCTTGTCTTCCCCATTCCTATTTTTTTAAACTACCAGTTTAAAGGAGAAAGGAGTTGAGATAATCCTTTTGGTTGGCTGGCAGGAAAGTTGGATAAAGCTTGTGTGAATTTAGGAGTTAAAGCAGAAAGATTCTGACTCGTTCTAAGGAGTTTAAGTTATTTATCTGCTTGAAGTGGAAAGGTTAATGCAATGATGCCTTGTGATTGCTACAGCGAGGAGAGTAGTTACCAACGGCTGTCTGACAACATCAGCATTTATTTAACCCAGGTAGACATGCTTATTCAGCCTCATTCCATAAGTACACCTATGCACTTGGTACTTAATTAGGAAGATACACAGACTGTTTTTATATTCATGTATAAGCTATGTTTATATGCCATATACATACATATTCAAATAAATAATCAAAGATTCAACAAATATCCTGATGCTTGATAGATCAGAATAGGTGCTTGGGGCTGTAGAAGTTCGTAGAATATGCAGGGTTTCTAACTTCATTACATCTACAATTATGGGAAACACGTGCCCATGACAATGAATAAGCACAATGAAAATTAGAACAGAACGTTGTAGCACAGAGCAGGCAACCCAACCAAGCCTGGGATACTCAAAGAAATGACATGTTTGCTAAGTGCTGACAGCTGAGTTTCTGGGTTGAGAGGTGAGACTCAGGCAGAGAAAACAACAGACTATAAGAAAAGAGAGAGCGCAATTTTGGAAGAACTAAAAGAACTCCAGAATACCTGGAACGAAGAGAACAACAATGACAAGACAGGTAAGAAAGACCATGCGAGATCATGGAGGCCATATTAAGTACTTGAAACTTTATCATAACAGCAATGAAAAGAGACTAACTAAATATTCTGAGCAAATATAAGTACCATGCAGCGATCACCTCATCAAATCCTCACAACAACTCTTTGTTCATATAACCACCACCATCTGCACTCTACAGGTGTGGATGCTAAAAATCACAGAGGTCCAAGATCCAAGGTCACACAGTCACATAGTGTCATTGCAGGTTTTAGACTCGGGTCTTTGATTTTAAGTTCAGATCTCCCACAGGAAAATCATCATTAGCCAGTAGAATGTTTCCATTAGTAGGATCCTCAAGTTAGGAAACATCTTCATGGCATTGGGTATTAGAAGAATACACAAGGAAAAAAGAGGATCCCAGAAGACTCCTGACAGTCTCATATTTTCTCTATAAACATTGCTAGCACTTGAAGGAATTCAGGAAAAGAGGCCTACTGGGAAGGTGGATTCTCTGAGCTCAGCCTTTCCACTAATAGAATAGAGGGAGACACAGCAGGACAATCTCTGAGGCTTTTTTCAGTTCTTAAATACAATAATTCCAGTCAGGGTCAGGTCACAGGCCACTGTGGCATCCTGGACCTTGGGCAGCTGCTAGAAATTAGTAACAAAGGGAATAGCTGTGCACATTGGTGTTTGAGGCATAACTATTTTCCCATCTGGATTAGATGCCAAGAGCAAAAGAACCTGGGCAGAAGAGAACTGCATAATTACCAGGCAAAGCTGGTGACACAGTGAGGGGACCTCCCAAAGGGGTGTGGGTGGGGTCTGGACTCTTGGATACTGGGTAAGGGAGAAACTTTCTCTTGAACAAGAGCAATAAGGTATTGTCTAATCACCTCCAGACATGGGAGGTTAACTGCTTGGAGCCTCAGTTTTCCTCATGAATAAAGTGGGGACAATGCAGTCATTTAATTAATCATTGTGGTCATGGAGCAAATGCACTTGAACAGAATGAAATACAATTATCATTATGGTAATCTTTTTAAAGGTGACCCTATTCTCAATTAATTATATTGTCCTTATAGAATATAAAAGCAGAAAATAATTTTCCCTTTAATGCTTGGCTTGGGAGTGGTGGGTATAAAGTTTCTACCAAAAGAAAGTGGGAAAAAACACCCAAAGCATAGATATCAAGTAGAAATGTAATGTTATAAAAAATTCCACAGTCCTGATTTATGCCACCCACAAGATAAGGCAACAAACGGAAACTACAGAGGATGAAGCAAGAAGTTACAAAGAGCTTTGCCTTTCATTTCCTTCTCCTGCTGCTCTGTTCCATTCTATTAATATATATTTAATATGAATATCACTTCAGGATTTTCTAAGCAAAAAATGTGAGAAGTAACGTTTTTCAGCATAGCCCAGTGCAAACATTAAATTGCACACTCTGGAGTCTGGCAGCTTGTCCTCAACTTGTGACTCTGCATTTCCTGGTTCTATGACCTCAGGCAAGTTAATTAACCTCTGTGTGGTTCAGCCTTCTGATCAATAAAAAGGAAATAAGAGATTTACCTCATGGGGTTATCATTAGGATTTAAGGTATTAAAACAGGTAAAAACTTAGCACTACCCAGCATATAATGAAACCTCAATAAGTACAAGTTACAATTACTACTATCCTTATTATTATTATTATTATTATTATTATCATTATCATCATAGTTTTCATTCCTTCTATCTCTATTCTTTGTTGTTGTTTTTTTCTTTAATATCTTCCAGTTGCCCAAAAGAGGACTAGAATTGCTGGTGGTGGGGAAGAGTGAATGAACACTCTGTAGTCTTAAGATTTATTTCTCTTAATTACAGTTTTTATGTTAATTATAAAAAATTTGACATTTTTATAGGAATAGAGGTGAAATGGCAGAACAAAAATCCACCTGTACATATGCCCACATGCACACACCTACCCCAGAAGAGTAAAAATGAAAACTAATGGGGCTAGAAGAGAAAAGAGCATGACATTATCTTCAAATATCATTTAGGGAATTGAAGAATAATACAGCTTAATAATAATATTTTACGTGAACAAATTTTCTGTCTTTTGAGAAGGGCTTAATGTACTTAATTTTCTTTTCATTTATATTAATCATTTCTTATCTCTATTAAAGCACTTATCACATTGTATTGCAATTTATCTATTTATACTTCTATTTTTCCTACTAGACCATGAAATCTTTGAAGGAAGAGGCTTGATATTATTCATCTTTCTAGCCTCAAGTCTAATACAGTGCCCCAGAAAATCACAGGTGCTCAATTAATATTTGGGGAATAATATTGTTGGCTTAATTATTTTCCATTATAGATTATTAAGTTACACATGCTTTAAGCAAGTTTATAAGAAAAAACACTGTATTTGTAACTCAAGCAGTAAATTTTACAGGATTTTTGTTGTTGTTGTTGTTGGTACTGGGGATTGAACTCAGGGGAACTGGACCACTGAACTACATCCCCAGCCCTATTTTGTATTTTATTTGGAGATGGGGTCTCACTGAGTTGCTTAGGCTGGTTTGAACTTGAGACCCTTCTGCCTCTGCCTCCAGAGCCCAAACCACTACGATTACAGGCATGTACCACTACACCTGGCCTAAAAAGGTGCTCTTTGAAATTACTCAGTTCACAGATGGTTATAAATTTTTCCATAGTCCAAATTTTGGTGCTCAAAAGTTTTGGTGGAAAACTGGCCATATCGTCCAGAGATAACATCCCTCTCTTTTGGCCAGCTCAAATAGGAAGGAATTGTAGTCCTAGACTCCTGCTCTTTCTAGAAGCAAACCTCGACTGCAGTTCTTTTCCTTTAGGATCAGTTTCACTCTTTCCCTAAGACAGAGAGAGTCTGGTCCTGCTCCTGGAAGGCATTAAAAGGAGTTCCAGTTTTAGAGGAGGTGGTCAGTTTAAGTCTGGTTTTCTTGCTCTTGGTTAAGAATTTCTACCTGCATTTTGATCTCCTGGAACCTGGAACCTGAGACTTTTTTTTTTTTTTTCCTTTGCTTAGAATCTCTGGATCTACAACCCTCTCGTGTGTTTCTGATCTTTGATCTTCCAGAAAATGACTCATCCTCTCTTTGGACCACATCTTAGATGGACTTACATCTCAGATCACAAAATCACAGGATGGCTCTTTTAAACTCCATTCTTAAATGAGAAATTAAGAGTTAAAAAGATGAGGACTTTGAAGACAAAAAAGGACAGTGACCTACTCTGGGTAACTCAGAAATCAGTGTCAGTGTCAGGACTAAAGTTCTCATCTGTGTCCATGTTCAGTGCTTTTGCATTATATAATGAGGATCTGGTTAACCCATCCCACAGGGATCCCAGGACTAGAGACTCCCACTTCCTCACCTGTATTCACAGGAGTGACTGCTCGTCCCTATGGTTTCCCTCCATATTTGGTCCTATTCTTTTTGTCCTTAGTACTCTTTTGAAAACTTGGCACTGAGAAATTCAAGGTGGTATTCATGTGCTGCCTCAAGACCTTAGGGACTACCCCCAGACTTCAGGTAGAAGGACAGCAGATGCAATCTTTCACCCAGTATTCAAATGCCAATCACGGGCCAAGCTTTGACTTAATTTATCTAAAGAGAATTTTCATGAGACTTTATATCTTCTCATCTTGTATCTCTAATCAGAATATCTCTCTGATTTTCTATGTTATCTGAAGACTTGCCTAGTTTGAAGAACTGATATTCCAGATTTCAACTTCTCTCAGCTTTTTATGGATTTCATGCTTTATGTTGACTGTTTACCTACAACTGTGTTTTCTAAATCATTTATTGTGATATATAGTAGGCTATAAAATCTATTTAGACAGTTTAAATGATTAAAAATATAAAATAGAAAGGAAAATTAAACAGAATGTCTCATTCAAAGAAGGGTCCACATTGCTTTGTGTAACTTTTAGATATAGATATGTGCATGTAACATATACATTAATTTGTGTGTATATATATGTATATACCTGGTTATGAAGTAGAATGTTTCTTATTATAGGTCATGATCAAAACCATTTGAAAGCCATTGGCCTAGAATATATTTACTTCTAATGAGGTTGGTAATGTTGGCCTGCTATTTTTCTTAAAAATTGCTGAGTGATTTTCATCTTCAACTGTTAAAAAATCAGCATATTTTCAAAAGCAGGAGGAATATGGTGGGGTTTATGATCCCTATTTGAGCTCTAGGATGCACAGAAAGAGTACAGGCAAGTTTTGAATGCCATTCCAGTGAATGGGAAGTCTAAATCAATTTTTAAAATATAATTTATATGCAAACTCCTTAGAATACCAGGAACTGTCAAAGAGAGGTGCATGTATTTGCTCACCTGCTCAGTTAACTGCTGCATCTCAATTCCTAGCTCTCCTCCATGCTTTTCTTCTTTGAATATTACCCTGCTATTCTTTTACTGCATTGAATTTTAAACTATTTGACTAGTATCTCTGAAGCATATAATGATAGTGAATGTGTGTTTGAGATACTCATAGGAATGTGGGAGCAAAAGAGGTTAAGAGAAGAATTACTATGTAAGTTCATTATGGGTCTGAAACACAAATGAGGAAGGAAAGAAAAATGTCTAGGGACATAAAGAGTGTCCCTAGACTGAAGTTTTTTAAATCAGAAAACAAAGTATCTTCCAGTCATCAAGTGTGTTTGTAAAGTTTTTGTATTTAGTTGTATAATATTCAAAGGAAAAATAGACACATAAAGCATCCAGATTTAAATAATGAACAAGAATGACTTTTTTGGAGGACTGGAGATAAGAAGAAATGCAGACATAATTAAAGGCCTGAAAAAAGGAGATGATTGCAAATCAAGTCATTTCTATCACACTCAAGTGTGATTTGTGAATGCTAACATGTGCCCCTGGCATCAGACCAAGAATGACTTGGGAAACATCCTCCTCCCCCTTATCCATTTATTGGGTTGTTTGTTTTAAGTCTAAATGACAAATATCTTTTTCACTGCTTGATGAAACAAAAGTTCATGAACCAGAAAGAGGGCAAACCCAAGAGCTGTGGGAGAACACATACCACCAGCTGGGCATGTCCTCATAATGCCCCTCAACACAGCTATTGCCAGCTCAAAGGGTGAGCTGATTTATATTCCAAATGAAGAAGGGGGCCATTATGTTACTTGGACTCCCAGAGTAATAGAAGAAGAGTTACAGAATTCAGAGAGCTAAAAGACTTTAGACTGCGTAACTTCTGTATTTGGTCTGTTTGGTCTATAAGAACATTGGGCATTAGAAAAATGAAAGGACCCATTCAAATTTATGCACATTTCAATGGTAAAACCAACTAGACTCACTGTTATGTCTCTTCTGAAACAACTATCACCCCTAATTTGGTTAGATAAACACTTTAACAGGATATCCGATACCGTTAAAGGGAAAGAACAGCATGCTTTGCATGAACCAAAGCACAGAATTATGTTCCCTATAATCATTAAAACTTTGAAGACATTTCCTTTAATGTCCAACCAAGCCCAATGGTTTGTTGCTTTGGTCAGTGATGTTAATCCATTTGCCCAGAGTCACACTGGAAGTAAGCAATAGAATTTGGGACTCCAGTATATCTGATCCTAAAGGTATTTCTTTAAACTAAGCTATTTTTTTTCAGGGTGATATGAGTGGTAGCAGAGCTGAAAAAAACCAAGGTACAGATACAAACATAGTCTATCTCCTAACACTTAATTCTCATTACATAATGTCCTGGACTTATACTTAGTTGGATATTGATAGATAGCACATTCATGAACTGAAAACTATTAATCAAGAGTGATTCTTATTATTTATCCACATGCCAGAGTTATGCCCAAAAAGCAACCCTCTAGTTGTACAGTAAGTGGAAGTTAGATTTTATATGAATGAAGATGCCATGGAATTTAGAGAAACCACAAACTCAAAACCAATTTTGATGAGTTAATCATAATCTAGGTTGAGTTTGGGGAGCACTTTCTTGATTATAAATGATGCCTTCCTCTGTTTCTCTAATCTTATGTGAAGAAAGCAGCTTTCTCTTAAATTTGCCTGTCTGTCTCATCTCCCAAAGTCCCTTGAAGCCCCAAAAGAATATTTTCCTAAAAATGACTTCACCTTAAAGCATTGCCTATTTACTCCTGGTACTATTTCTCGCTCCTTTATAAAACAAAACATAATAAAATAAGACACAATTGGAAGATAAAATAAAATAAACCTCACAATGAGAGACAGTGTTCCCCTTCATTACTCTTATTAGGAGAATTTCTCTTATCAAGACCACAGAACAAGGGCCCTTTATTCCACCTAGCAGGCTATGTTGTCAATTATTATTTCAGGCCCTTCCAGTACCTGTCTTCAAGTCAGCGAGATGAAAGTGATCCACTTAAACAAACATCAGAGTGGCAACATCACCATGGCAACCAGAAACAAGAGCTTTTAAAGATGAAAAAAATATGGAGGAAGAGAGGTGTTATTATTTATTTTGCATTAAATAAAATACACGCAAGTTTAATTGTTGAAAATAGCTTAGAGTATTAAAAATAGATAATAGAATAGCTTCCCTCACTGCCCTTCATACTTTACCTGCTTTCCATTATTGTGAGCAAAGTCAGAATCCTTCATGGAAGAATTCAGCTTTCTTTCACAAAGATTATGAAATGATGCCAATTTTTTCAAGCCATTCATTATTAAAAGTCCTATAGAACTCATTTGAAAAAGAAATGGATATGCACCCTAGAATGGAGAAATTGATAGTAAGAGTATGAGACTCTTAGCCAAGTTCCTAAAAACTCAATTTTCAACCTCCCATAGATCAAACATCAGTCAACATGTGGATCACAGTGATCTTGTCTGAGATGGAAGAAAAGGATTTAAACTTGCCAGCAGAATTGTCTTTGAGAGCACATTTCAGAAGCAAGTAGGCATTAAGCTCTAACATCTTAGTGGCCGGATTTTAACCGCTATAAACTTATTTTTAAAGCAATCCAAGTTGCATGCTTTTATATTTCACATATTTGCATCTTCCTTCTTCTTTTCTTCCTCCAAAATTTGGTAAAACAATATACCTTAAAGACCAGTTGTATTTCTAACATCCATATATACATATGTACATTCTAGTCTTGATAGTACATTTCTTGAAATCTTGAGACTGAAAGAGTTTCATTGTTCAGTTCTATAATATAGATATGTAAGAGAAAAAAAGCTTGGTATTTTTATCATTCAGAATGCCATAATTTTTATTGTCCTGGAGAAATTAAAGATAAACTGGAAGCACTAAGAAGACTCTTGCTTTTACTTTGAAATGGAATTGTGCGACTATCTCTGTGTGAAGCAAGGGCTCTGCTGTCTCTGGGACAGGATGGGGTGAGAAATGAGGAGATCATCTCCTTTCATTTGTTCTTTGGGATTCTCTCTATACTCTTTTCTGGTATGAGAACATTTCCAAATGAGAGAGTCTGAGGCAGACTTTACAGAAGCCTCCACCTGCTGATTTGGAGAACAGAATTGTCTTAGTCTAAAACAGAGTGAAAAAAGAAATTGGCTTATGATTCAATATCACCCAATGTCTTATTTTGTCTGAGTAAGGAAACCTTGCTATTTCCAAATAAAGCTTTCAGTCAAAACATACCTCACTGGGAAGTATAAAGCACATCCTCTAACAATCTTAACTAGATAATTCAGCACTTGTTATAGAAAGTTCAGTCCGTAAGCACTGCCCAGGAAGGAAGTGTAACTAGAAGAAGCAGCAATGAAGGTTCATAAATTCTTTCCTGGTCAGAATTAGGCCCAAGGACTTGGCTGTCATAGAAACTTTCTTCTTGGCCAGTGGTAACAACTTCAGACTTGTCATCATAAAACAGCACAAGCTGATGAGTGTAGTTGACACAAAGAACAAAGTAATGGAAGAGAATTTTGGAAACTCAGCTTCTCACTTCCGTCCTTCTACACTTTTTCTCTATGAATGTCAAAGAGCAATACCATTTGAAGCAAAGGAAGTATTGGGGCTGTTGCAAATTTTTATTTCAGGGTTTCTTATCATTTTTGTTCTAAACATAAGAATCACATAGGATGTCAGTTCTAGAAAAATCAATCTGAAAAGGTTTGGGGGCAAATAATTTTGGGAAACATTAGGTGATCCAATGTGAAACAGGGTCTCTACTCTGGGAATTCTCGGTCTTTAATATGGTAATTATGTTGTAACTCTCCTCTGAAGGAAATTTGATATGCTGTTTTTCCTAACCATATCTGAGTACATAATTTTTTAAAATTAAAAACTTTGAAGGACCATATTTCTAAGAACACATATTGAGATGACTAATATTATCCAAAATTTTTACCTTATCAAGAAAGAAGCTGATTTTAGAGGAAATACTTGCTATATGAAAAAACAATAAAATCAGACCCCTCTCTCTAACCCTGCATGAAACAGAAATCAAAATGGATCAAATACTTAGGAATTAGACTAGACATTTTACAACCGCTGCAAGAAAACATAGGGTCAACACTTTATATTGGTGCTGGGACTGACTTCCTCAAGAAGACTCCCACAGTGCAGGAAACAAAACCAAGAACCAATAAGTGGGATACCTTCAAATTAAAAAACTTCTGCTTTGCAAAGGAAATGATTAAGAACAAGAAGAGAGTGCCTACAGAATGGAGAAAATCTTGGCCAGCTACTCCTCTGATAGGGGATTAATGTTCAAAAATATAGAAAGAACTCAAAAAACTTAACACCAGAAAAACAAATAACCCATTCAATAAATGGGCAAAAGAGTCAATCACAGTGCTGCATGCTTGTAATCCCAGTGGCTCAGAAGGCTGAGACAGGAAGATCACAAGTTCAAAGCCAGCCTCAGCAAATTGGCAAGGCCCTAAGCAACTCAGTGACACCCTGTTTCTAAATAAAACACTTTCTTAAAAAGGGGGCTGGGAATGTATCTCAGTGGCTAAGGGCCCCTGGGTTCAATCCCTAGTCCTAAAATAAATAAATAAATAAATAAATAAATAAATAACAACAACAACAAAAACTAAATGGAGAATTCTCAAAAGAAGAAACACAAATGACAAAAAAAACAAAAAAAAAAAAAAAGAAAAAAAAATGTGAAAAAATGTTCAACATCTCCAGCAATCAGGAAAATACAAATCAAAACTACTCTAAGATTTCATTTCACTCCACTCAGAATGGCAATGATCAAGAATATGAACAACAATAAATGCCAGTAATGTTGTGGAGAGTAAGGTACACTTGTACATTGTTGCTCAGACTGCAGACTATTTTAACCATTCTGGACAACCAGGAATAGAACCACCAAATGATGCAACTATCCCACTCCTTGCTATTTTCCCAAAAGATCTAATATTGGCATAGTACAGTGATCCAGCCACCTCACAATAGTTAAATGATGGAATCAACCCAGTTGCCCATCAGTAAGTGAATGGATTAAAAAATTGTGGTACATATAGACAATGGAGTTCTACTTAGCAGGTAAATAGATGGAAATGGAGAATATCATGCTAAGTGAAATAAGCCAAATTTGGAAACTCAAAGGTTGAATCTGGAAGTTAGAGTAAAATAAAGGAAAATGGGAGAGAACCAATCAAATATAAATTAATAGATGAGCAAAAGAAAGTCAAGTAGAGTAGAGGAAGGAGAATGGGACAGAGGAAGTAAGACAGGAGGGAAAAGGTGGGATCATCCATGTCCATGCATATATGAGTTTGTCAGGATGAACCCAACTACTGTGTATAACTATGTAAAACCAAACAAACAAACAAGGAAGCTGAAACCTGGAAGGCTTAAATGGTTTGCCAACTAACTCCCAATAGTTAGTTAGCTTAGAGCAATTACACTGTTTTAAAATTGATGGCTATTACATACTTTTGAAAAATCGAATCAATTTTAAGTCACTTATCTTTTGTGAGAACCAGCTGTAGCTGTCCCAACACTGTATTATTTACATTTAAAAAGAGGTCAAAGAGAAGTATGAAGTCCAGTGAGAAGCATCAGGATGCCCAGGACCCTTATGAAATTGTATTTTCAATTCTTTGCTCACATATGCACTTCCCAAATTGTAAGGGACTCCATGAATTTTTTTTTCAGTTTTATGAGAATTATAACTACAAAGAACCAAAGGTTGAGACCAAATGCTCTGAGCACTCCAATTCTGAGTCTAGTTCTCTGCCAAAAGCTTTCTGAGAGGTCCTGTTACAGTCAGCTTAGAATTTCCACCCCTTCTACTTCCCCATGAAGGAAGTCTATAGTTAAACAAAAGCCTACCCTAAGTCCCACTCATTCTTCTTCTGGGTATTTACCCAAAATAAAGATAAAAGGATGTGTCCATACAAAGACTTGTACATGATGTGCATGCCAACTTGACTTGCAATAGTCCCAAACTTTAAACAATCTATATATCCATCCATAGGTGAGGCAACCAATGGTATGTAGCATATGCACACAGCAAAATGGAACTCAGCACTTAGCAAAAATGGTTTTTGACACCTGCAGCAACATGGACAACACTCATAGTGATCTAATTGTTTTAAATGAAAGAAACCAGGCAAGAGAGCCCATGATGGCATGATTATACTTTTGTAAAATTCTGGAAAGTTCAGATTAATCTATACCATCAGAAAGAAGATCAGTGGTTGTCTGGTGACAGAGAGGCACAGAAAGGAGAAATTACAAACAGGCTTGAGGAAACATTTGCAGGTGATGGCAAAATTTATTCATCTGTGCTCTGGTTTACATGTGTGAAACTAATCAAAACAAATAAAACTACCTATGCTTCAAATATGTGCTGTTGCTGTATGCCAATTATATTTCAATAAAACTGTTTAAACAAGAAAAGAAGTCATCTAAAAGGATCAAGCTTCTTCAGCCAAAAAACTGAGAAGCCCATAAAGGAAAAGAATGATACTTATTTTTTGAATTTATGAAGATTGAGCAGTCCCCTTCTTCCCCATGATAGACTGCCCACACGATTTCAGTGATGGATACACAGCTATGTCTTTTAGAAAATCCCCAGAGCCATGGGAACCTCTTTTTTTTCTCCCCAGTTCTAGAGGATGCAGTGTCTATAGAGCAGAACTGTTGATTCTCTCTCTAAATTGTATCTCTATGAATCACTGCAGTGTGTATATAAAGGCAGCTTTCTTAGCAATTAGTTTTCCGGTGTGCGCCCAGTTCTAACCTTTTATCCTGTGAAATTTCATTGTTGCTCAAATGCTTTAGAGCTGCTTTGTCCAAGAACAGTTTTTCTAGTAGCATCCAAACATAAAAGCGCTTCTAGTGCTCAAAGGCACTGCTCAGAGATACATTTTCTTGTTAATTGACATAGTTACTGAGCATCATCAGATTTTAGAAATTCTGTTGAAAGTGCCCATTTTCCAAATTTATATGATGTTCTCTGTGTGGGAGCACTAACAAAATAGGGATTTTACATTAGTCAACTGATGACATATTTGTATTCATATTATTTGTGCTGTGTTTTTAAATGAAATGAATCCTTTTAATAAAGCAATTTAAAAATCATGCAGAATGATACATTTAATTATTGTTCATATTCTGTTAGACAGACTAAAGTGCACTTGAAGAGAAATGTTAACTTTCACAAAACCTATTAAAAAAGAAAAAACAAAAAACAGTTTAGGAAGAAACAACAAAGTCCAGAAAGCCAATGTAAGTAGAAAGAACAAGGGATTAGGGGATTTAGCTTTGCCATAATTAACTATGAGGCCTAAGGCAAATTAGTCATCTTCTTTGGGACACAGATTCCTCCTCTGTTGAATAAAAGGTTATAATAAACATTCCAAAAATTTCTTCTAGTCCACTAAGGATTAAAACCTTCCTCATAAGATAAGCTAGGACAGGAAGAAAAATCACAATGCTCTTCATTTTAGGATTCTTTTAGTTATACCACTACACAAAACTCTAAGTTGTCTTCATGTATTATGTAGAGCAACAAAGGTACCCTTTCCAACCTATATTTCTAGAGTAATGCGCCATTTGGTACCAGGAAGTAGAAGTTATTTATACAAGTGCTTCTTTGTATATTCACAAATATAAATGTCTTATAACAAATTCTCTGGCACTACCCAAGAGCAGTACCTAATTCTGTCCCTTAACTGCAATTGAGATAATTCAGGACCCCTGTCTGTACTGTACTGACAAATGGAATTTACTCTGGGAATAGTAAAATAAACATGAGAAACCCTATTAAATAACAACAGCTTAGCAGATATTTTAATTAGCTAATTTCAGGTTTGAAGTAATATTATCATCTTGTCAATTTGGGAACAGTGGATGGCAATTCAGTGCTAGGAGCTTAGAATTAATTTGTTTTTGTTCGATATGTGGTGTTTATATATATGTATGTGCTGTACAGAATCTAAAGGATTTATACAGTCTAGTCTTTTTTATTCCTGTGATCTATTATAAAGCAAAACTTCTTTATTGTTAGTGCCATGTTACTGTTACTGGCCATTAGGTTACAGATATAATTTCATTTTTCAAGGGAACTATAAAAAGCATTTTTCTGAGTACAATAACTATGACATGAAATTTGGAAAAATGCTAGAAAAGTGAACCAAGATTGTCCTTAAGTGACATCCAGGCAATATTCATCCCAATGGTCTTATAATAGCCACCAGGCACATAGAAGGGGACAAAGGAATTTTAGTGGATTCTCTCAATTGACCATTTCTTCTTAAGAATTTGAAGCTTGAGATCAATCCTCCCTTCTTCCTTTCTTCTGCTTTTCTGCCTTCTTTTTCTATTGTTATCATTAGCAAATCTTCAGAACATTCAGTTTTGCATGGGTATTCTCCAGAACTTATACAGAACTGCTACAGAGCCTTTTGAAACAATGCCCAAGTTTCCCCCGCAGGTGCTCCATGCCCTCCTGTTGCCCCCTGGTTTTTTCTTGGCATTGTTACTGATGGAGTCTGTATGCCTTGGAAAGCATTGCTTTTTGTGTACTGTTCAAACAAACCCTCTTTAATCACAGTACATGTGGAGGAAGACTTTGGAATTTAATTTATTCCCATGTAATGAGGCTGCCAAGAAAAGATCAAGGTAAAAGCCAAACTTAAAAAAAAAAAAAAAAAAAAAAAAGCAGGGCCAATAAGACTCTGGCTGGCTCTCCAGTCTCCTCTGCAGCTTCTTCTCTCTAACAGGCACCTGATTCTCCATCCATACAGCACTTCTGATTCCCATCAAATGCCTCTTGCCTCCATGAATTTGTATACAGCACATATATAGCTTGAAATCCATTTTCCCTCTCTTTCTCTCCCCTAGTTCTAATTTGCCCTCCAAAACATGATTGAAGATTTCTTCTTTAAAAATGTGAGTTCTGACCCCCAATCCATCACCAGTTTTAGTCGGGAAAGGAATGTGTGTCCTGTGTCCTGATCTGTGTTCCTACTGGTTCATATGAAATACAAATCACTCGCTTCCAAAGTCTAATAATCTCTGCCCCTCCCAACCACATAGTGATCTCCTTCAAATGCAGCATTATTTATACTCTCATCTTCAGAGTTTGGTACATACCCTGTCTGTACTAAAAACCCAGTCAAATTTTTGATGAATTAATAATGAACAGATGATCCAACTAATGAATTCAGTCTTAACCTAGAGAAGAGAACCCTAATAGGCACAGGAGAGGGATCTATATATCCCCAAATACCCTCCTTATCATAACAGTAGTTCATCTTTATAAGGTGCTATTGCTTAATAAGTGTTGGACCACCCTTATGGTTTTTCATTTTTATCATATCCTGTAATCTTGGCACAAACACAGTGTGATAGTACTCTTCATAGGCTCATTTTGCACATAAAAATCTGAGGCATGGAGAGAGAAGCAACCTGCAAAACCTTAGCTAGAAAATGGTGGAATCCAACAGCCAAGCTATGGAAACAACTTAGATATCCTTCCATGGATGAATGAGTAAAGAAAATTATCCTTCCATGGATGAATGAGTAAAGAAAATGTGGTACATATACACAATGGAATATCACTTGGCCATAAAGAAGAATGAAAGTATGGCATTTGGTGGTAAATGTATGGAACTGGAGAATATCATGCTAAGTGAAATAAGCCAATCCTCAAAGCCAAAGGCCAGATGTTCTCTCTGAATATATGGATGCTAACCCACAAGGGAGGGTAGGGAGGTGAAGAATAGAAGTCCACTGGATTACACAACGGAAAATGAAGGGAGAGGGGGAAAGGGGTATAAGACAGTAGAGTTAATTGGTAATAACTTTCCTAGCTTTGTATTTTTATACATGACCACAGTAACTCGACATCATGTACCACCACAATAGTAGGAACTTAAATAGAATAAGTTATACTCTATGTACGTCTGTTCTGCCAAAATATGTTCTACTGTCATATACAACCAAAAAACTAAAAAAGAAAAGAAAATGGTAGAGTCTTACACACCAGTCTGTCTAACTTTGGAGAGCACATTCCTTATTATTATTATTATTAATTATTATTATTATTATCATTATTATTCCTAAATCAATCATTTATATTTTTTAAGTTGTACATAAGTGAATTTCAATCTGACATCTCTAATTCTATTGTTAAATATATTATTTTATAAAATTTTACATTACAAAATATTTATAATAATCTCAGACTTTTATATTAGATCACAGAGCCTTCCTAGACAGCTACCTCAGGGGTGACTATTTCCATCCAGCACATAGGAGCAAAACTGGCATATACCAGAAAGTAATTGTCTCTGTGATGATTTCTTCCTAGTGACCCAAAGGGTGGAATTCCATTAAATGGCCATGGCTTTTATCTGAACAGAAAAACAAACAAATTTTTTTTTTTAACAATTAGAGTTACACAACAAGCAGATTGAGCTAAATCTGAAGTCACTCATTTATAAAAATGTTTAAACAGAGGCTGAGCTTTGTTCCTCCTTAGTGGGGGAATTTAGAAGAGGAGCTAATGTATCTAACAGGCATTTGGCACTGGTAAATTGTCAGCATCCAGGCAATGTAGGCATGCTGTGGCAAGGTGTATCTCACTGAGAGAGAGGCACTGGAGTATCAAACTTGTCCACAAAGCCACTGAACTCGATTCAAGAATCAAGATGCCATTCAAACCCACTTAAAGAATTCTCTAATAGTAGACTTGGATGTAAGGTACTATGGAAAGTACACAGAATAAAAGAATAGGAGGTCCACTAGTCAATCTACCTTGGCTATGACAATGAGTTTTTCCGAGTTTCAGTTTTTAGGAGGGGGTAATAATAGGTTCTCTACCTTCAATATGTGGGTATCAAACAGAATTTTTGAAAGTGGTAAAATGTGGCATAAATATGAATGATCATTCAGGAGATGTGAAAGATACATAAAGTTATAAGGCAAGCATCAGATCACATCAGGGTTCTATCCATTTATTCTACATATAAAAATTACCAGCTATGGGACTCCCTTAATTTTCCAATATGAGTCAAATATTTTTATATAATATGTCCTCTCTCATGGCTCAAATACATTAGTTTATCACATAAGCTGTGGGGCCTCCTTCTGGATGATATTTTCTGTGTCTCAGCCATTATACCAGAAGCACAGTGCATATGCAACTCTAGTTATTTAAAAATTCTTAAGTTGCTGAGGTCAGACACATTAGGAATCTTAAGATGGATAGTGTAAGAATCATTCTCTTTCTTTTTCCTGCACATTACATCTGCTCAGTAGAGCATCGGTGGAGCATGTGCGATGACAGTATCTGCCGGGGTAATGATAACAGCAGGAACACGTAAAGTGCAGCTTTGGACTGTGGTTTCATCTCAGGGGCAGGCAGCCTTGGCCACAGGAAGAAAAATTCCTATCCTCCTATTACAGATACCGCCTTTGTTAGAAAGCACACTTACACTGACAAATAATTAGATAGTTTTAAGTGAAATTAAAGAGCAAAGTAAGACTCAGAATAAATGGGAAAGGACACAGAGAAAAACTAAAAGAAAAAAAAAAGGATGAGAAAAAAGGGAAGCCTGGGAGGAGAAAAGAAAAAGCATGAGGAAAGAAAGGGAAAAAATTTACACAGGTGAAGAAAAGAATGTGTCGTCAGTACCTGTTCTGCTGGGCAGATGAAGGGGTTCCCTGAGCACCACTGCTCTCCCAATTTCCAGAGATGGATTAGCAAATTAATATAAGCGGGGCATAAATTTGCTGACTGTGGTGGCGCAGAGTCACCTTGGACCTCATCAGCATTGCTAAACATCGCCCGTAACCTTTCCATTATCACTGAGGGTCTGCTCAGCACCAGGCCCAACTGCTCCAATAATTTCAATTACTTTCCCTGACAAATTTTATGTTTCATGTATTTTAGTGGCCTGATAATTATGATTTCTCTCATTTCTCGCTATCGAGCTTAATGGGTTCCAGCATGAGTGTGCAGTTTCAGAAATGAAGTTCCACTTGAATTCACAAGTTATTATCTACTTTCATTAATGGAATTGGAAAAGAGTGAGTGGAAAAGAGATAAAGAATGAGAAAGAAGGAAGAGGTGAGTGAGCAGGAGGAGGAAAGAAAAAGAGAAAACAAAAGACCAGGACTGAAGAATAAGAATCAACCAAAATGGGGAATAAAAAGCCAGACTAAGTATAAATAGAACATAAAATGGAGAGTATGTGAATGGTGTTTAAAAAAAATCCAATATGCACCAATAGATTATTTCTATTATTAGACACATGGCTGATGAAGAAGCAGAGTGTGTTGAAAAAATTCTCTGGCTTTGCAATTAGACCACCCTGGGTTTGAAGAACCTGATTCCCTTGCTTACTAGCTGTGTGACCATAGCCACATTACTTGACCCGACTGAGATTTATCTGTTTTCTCTGTGCGTTGATGAAAACATTGAATCTATAAGACTAATTTCCTTTTCCCCTTCTAAATTCCTCTTCCATGCATGAGTGCGAGTGTGTGTGGAGGGGGGTATACAAACATGTGTGAACAATTTTTACGGAATGACAACTGTATAAGACATTGTGCTGAGGCAGGAGGCAGGGTTTCTCAGAGGTTGAGGAGCCAGAGGCAAGAGCTGCATGTTCAGCTCAGCTTTCCTGCACATTGATTCTACTTTCCTCCCACATAGGATATGACCTTACTCCCACAATCTGGCATAAGAAATAAGAGTGTGCAATTTTGAAAGGACTCTCATCAATGGAAGCTCTAGCAGAAAAAGATTATTTGCATCAGTTTTACATAATGATTATGGGAGCCTTCAAGGGAAAAAGAATCATGGTGCAGCAAGGCATCCGTGGGTTCAGATCCACAAAACCTTGTGAAGTCATTGTGTCATCAAACCTTGGGGAGATGTGTTATAGCAGGTCCCAACCTCCTGCTCTGTGATATTTGGTTAAATAATTGGAAGCTAGACCTGACTTTACTCTGGGGTTGTGTATTTCATCCTTTACAACCCATTTTTTATCCATCAGACAAGATGTAGCTAGGAGAAGTAGGACAGACGGATGAAGAAGGAATAACTTCAAGAAGTTAATAATCTAACAGAGATATAGGACACATATTCAAATAAATGTAATAGAAACTGAAGATGATAAGTGCCAAAAGAGTTACATGTAGCAATAGACAGACTTACAGAAAGAAAATATTATATCTGTTTTGAAAGATTCTCTTGGATAAGGACCCAAGTCTTAAGCCAAAGGAACAAATCTCTAGTTTTAGCATTTCAGGCATCAATGAGCACTTAGAAAAATAGAAGGATTAGAGAGTCCTTTCCTATGTCTCAGAAAATATATCATACATATGGCATAGTATCCTAAGCCCTGTACTTCAGGCACTTAAGACGATAAAATTACAAAGGTTTAAAAGACAAGAAAACATCCAAATAAACATTGGAATTGAAAATGTTAAAAGGTAACAAAATACAGTAGCAGTTCAAATAATAATAACTATACACAGAAATAGCTGAACTGATGAGTCTTTTTCAATGCTTTTACCCCATATTCTACAACTAAAAGGGTATGGATTTTCTCAAAGGATTCTAACAGGGACCCCTGAAACATGGCTCATCTTCAACCTGAAGTGAAAATTGCTACACTATTTAATATCAACTGAAGGAAAGTAACTTATAAATTGGACAACATGGTCCTTGCGCACAAAGTACCTTTCTGCAATTTCAGCTGAAGATAACTGGAAAAAATTTAAGCTCACCTACAATTTTCTGGGAATATATTTGGAAAAAAAAAAAAAAAAACTCTCCAGGGTCAATTTGATCAATGTATTAACTAACTGACGAAACCAACTTTTAAGAGGCACTTTTAGCTCTTGTGTTTCACTGGTGCATTCTCATCCTGCAATAGAAGAAAGTCAGTAATATCCTAACATTGAAGCAATAATAACAATTCCTTTATTAAATGGTCAAGAAAGATGCAAGGGGTCATGGGACTGGGGTAAGAGGAATAATGAAGAACAGAACTCACTTGGTATAGAGGTAAACCCAATTGATTGAAAGGATGATTGCCTTCAAATGTAATCTTATCTACCTTCACTTTCAGAATAAATATCTTCTCATTCCATTCAGTAAATAGGTGTATATCTATTCTACCCTGAGTGTTTTGAGCAGGACATGGGATACAAGGACAGGAAGGAAATCCTGCTCAAGAAACCCTAGTACTCTCTTTGGAGAGATGAACACAAATTTAAATAATGGCAATCTCTGCAAGAGAGATTGGTTGCCAAGTGCTGTGGTAACCAATGGGGAAGGGTGGTGGTAACTAAGGATGTGGTAGGAGAGCAAGTGATAAGCTTCATGGATGGGTGGAATTTCAACTGAGCCTGTGGTGAAGGGAAGGAAAAAGATATCAAATCTCAATGAGGTTCTCCACAAGTTTCTGTTCTCAAGGTTCATTAACTATTCAGGCAGATACCATTTGTCTTGCAACTTTCTTATGGACTGTCCCCAAGTTATTTCTTGTCGGGGACAATTTTAGTGGCCCGCAAAAGGATTTCACACTAGTTCAAAAAAAATTCAGACCAGTGCTATCTCTAGCTCTAGGGACTCTGATGTTGAGACTCAGGTTAATTTGACTTCTCTTTGTCACGAGTTCATTTTATCCCAGCAGGATTATATTCAGTCCCAAATTAAGAAATTTGACATTATTGACCTTCTAGTTGTATTACCATTCATAGTGGCCTAATTTGCCTTAGTTAATTTTAAAAGAGAAGTACTTGAATGTTAGAACAGACTTGGTATTGGAAAAGGACCAAAGGCAACCTGGGCTTCCTGTGCTCAGTCAGTTCTTGGTGGCTTCCTAGGGAGTCCATGCCTCAAAACCAATTAACCCCCATGCAAACCTCAGAGGTCATTCTATTTGACCTATATGAGCCACTTAAGAATCCTGTCTTCATTTCTATCATTTCTACGTTTTTATCTAAAGGTCAACTGGAATAATAATACATATAGAAATCTTGAAAAACAGAATATTCTGCTTAGTAAAGTCAAAAATTCTATAGCCTTATAATATGACTCCTAATGAACTTTGAAGAACTAAGACTTTCTTGCTTTTCCAGAAAATTAATGAAGAATTTCTTCTTTCCTACTTTGTGGAAGTTACTCTGTATTTCCTGAGCTATAACCCTATTGATTTTGATGAAGCTCAACCTATTCATATCTCTGTGTATGAAGAATGTCAAGAACCCCTGTATTAGCCTCAGAGTTATTTTTTTTAGACCATAGGACCAATTGCCTCCTATGATAAATTTAAAATAGAATATGAGATAAAAGTCATATGTCAACCTTCAGAATTATGCCTTTGATTTTTTTATATCTTGGTACCATCAACATTTTATGGATATTTTTAGTAAGCACCTATTGAAAATAAGACTCACAATAAAAGGCTAATGGAAATAGTAATGATGGAGTTGAAAAACAAAATGCATCCAGGATGTCTTATTAAAGATTGGTGGGATTTACAAGTCCCCAGCATCTGCCCCTCCCCCTTGGTCCTAGGCTCCACAGTCCCAGTATATTAATTAGCAATACAAAATAACATTTGTCATGTGAAACAATATTTGAAGCATTCATTAAAGACTCATTATATGCCAGGCACTTTACATAATTTAAGTCTAATTTTCACCAACACATATTTATCATTGAGAAAACAGACTCAGAAAGTCCAATCCACTTGCCAACAGTTATACATTCAAGTTTATGTGGAACGAGAATTTGAACCTATGCATATTTGAAGCCCAAACCAAATTGTTACCTTTTTCTGCTACATTCCTATTTGAAAGACTTTCACTGGTCAGAAGAAGTCAAAATTCAGTTCTTTCTTCTAGCTAAGTGGCTGCAATCAATTTATTGTGTATTTGTGCGGGGGGGAAAAAAAACACCTTTTTTCCATAGACAAGTAACATCCAAGTTCTTTGGAACATTGAAATGTCATGTTTATCCTCTAGACTTAGAGGTCTTACTGTTATTGGGGTTGGAGACAGAAAAGATCTGCCTTATAGTCAGTCAAGTTGAGAGGAGAAGTAATGAGCTGAATGTTTATTCTGTTGCAGGAGAAGTTTGGAGTGTGGAATTGGAGTCAGAGATACCTCAATTACAGTGCAGTCCAAAAGCAACAGAGCTGGCCCTACGTATCCACAGGGGATTGGTTCCACTACTCTCTCCCTAAGAATAGCAACATTCTTGGATGCTCAGGTCCTGGATATAATAAACTGGTATTCTATTTGCACATAACCTATACACATCCTCTCCTATATATTAAATCATCATCAGATTACATATAATTCCTAGTATAAGGCACATACTATGTAAACAGTTGTTATGCTGCATTGCTTAGGGAATAATGACCAAAATATCTGCACATATTCAGTACAGACATGATTTCCTTTTTTGAATATTTCCTATCTGTGGTTGGTTGAATCTGTAGATGCAGAACCTGAGAATACAGAAGACTGACTATACACCACAGAACACAAATGACAGTCATGTGTAATTTAAAATTTCCTAATAGGTGTGGTTAAAAGAGTAAAACCAAACAGGTGAAAGTAATTTAAATAAAATGCACTATATAATAGAATATATCTGAATTAACACTTCTACACTTAATGGATACAAAAATGATGAGATATTTTATAGCATTTAAAATTTGGTGCTTGTTTCAACTGTAAGAACATGTTTTTATTCAGAATAGCCACATTACAAGTACTCAATAATCACATGTAACTAGAGATTATGGCATGGGACAGCACAACTCTAGTGAGTTTAAAGAGAAAGCTTGAACAGAGAAGGTGGTCAAAAGGATTTGCCTTAAAATGAACTAAATTCAAAATTGAGTGACAGAAGTGCAAACATCTATTTGTTGATAACTCAAGGGAGATTAAAAATTTCATCAGCTAGGAGAGAGGAGAGAAGCCACAGAGGAAGTGTGGAGAGGAATGAAGAAGGGCAGGAAAACAAAATGCTTGTGAAGAGGCATTTCACTTCCATGGTCTGACACTAATTTAACACAAAGATATAGTTCTTCCCATCACATAGATGAGAAAGACGAAGCTGGGAGGAATTCAGTCACTTGGCCATGTTTCTACCTTCTCCTGCTCTGTGAATCTGACTGCTCTAAATCAATAGTGTGTATACATCTTATTCTCACTGCATGTGGTTGAAAAAAGAGAAGAAAAGAAAAAAAGTGTAATCTGCAGCTTCCCTGAATCTGTTTCTGACTGCACACAGACATGGAGGGGACTTGCAAAGGGCAAGGTGGAAGGAGGGTAGAAAGGGAGAAAAGGACTACATTTCAAAGGCTATGGCTATAACCCATAGCCTTTAAGGTGTTAATGAAGGCAGGAAGCCAGGCCCCAGGCAGATGCTGTACTGCACAGTTATTCTAGGCACATTTACCTGCTGTTCTCTTGGTGCTGTTGAAGATAAAAAGCAAAGGATTGGGTTTGACATGCAGTCAGAGAGCATAGGTGAAAAAAGCCAAAGAAACTCTTGAAAATGAGGTTGGTTAAAAATCAGAGGAGTGTGACAACGACCTGCTCTGGAAGTCAGACATTATGATAGATTCATATCTGACTTGTACAATCTCTATATGTGTCTTGGTCTGTGTTTTTTAATTAATTAGCTAATTTATTTAGTTAGTTACTTATTTGATACTGGAGATTGAACCCTCCCCAGTCCCCAAGGTCTGGCAAAGTTACTGAGGCTGGCCTTGAGTGTGCCATCCTCCTGCCTTAGCCTCCCTCTGTCACTGAAATTACAGGCCTGCACCACTGGGCCCAGCTTGTGTTTTTAAATGGAGTGCAATAATCACACTCCAACTGGAAACATGAAATGCAAAAAATCTACATTCTGTGGGTGTAGAGTGTAAAGTGATCTGCCTGTGTGGTGGTAGCTGAGAAGATTATATTTTCATCACATTGTTCCCATGAAGTCAACTCTATATGTCAATTTGGAGGAACAGAAAAGAGGCATCAGGCAGGTCTAATAAACTTGGTCTCATGAAAACTGGCTAATGAGGAAAATCAAGTTATTTTCAGTTAAGGATCATTGCTGAGGGGAAAGAAAAACCAAATGAGCTGAAGAGTAATAAGACCCTCTTTAAAAATGGAATCATAATGAATTCTCATTTCTATTTGGATAAGTATTTTACTCTTAATTACTTAATTGATAGGACTGGAGAGTTAGAGGGTAGACTATATTCATTCATTCAAAAATTCCATCAACTTCTTTTTTATTTATTTTTTTTCCTGATCATTCATGTACCAAACCCCATCTAGGCTCTGGTTATAGAGTAATATAAAAGAGAGCTATCTTCTCTTTACCCATCTTAGGGTCAAGGCTGAGACCCCTATGACAAAAGGCACAAAAAAACAATCAGAGTTTTCTCTCATCTGTGGAAGCTAAAGAAGAAAAAGGCAAAGAAAGGTGATAGAGGAGAAGGGTGGAATTGCAGGAAAATTTAACGAAGACCAGTAGAGTAAAGAGGGGAACCAGGGGAGGAAGGAGGAGAGAAACCAGGAAACAATTGGGAAATGATATTGTCTCAATAATATTGTTATATCACATGCCTGTACAAATATGTAACAACAAATCCCACTATTATCTGTAATTATAATGCACCAACAGAAAATACAGCAAAAAGAAAAAAAAAAGTACAAATTTATTTAATACAAGTTTTTCATAACCCAGGAGCCTTCGTAAGGAAATGAAGACCCAAAGGAACTGTCAGCCTTTGCATTTTATGCTGTTTAACCAGAAGTGGCCAGTCAGTGTTGGAGATACATGAGAGGGCAAAAGGAGATGAGTGAATGGTAATAAACTGGAAAACACTTAGCCAAGCCTGTTGTTCAGATTCTTCTCTGTGATCCTTTGTTTACAGAGATAAGGATGTTCTTTTCACTGTGTAAAAGGAGAGTGCCTCTCACACAAGGCTCTTATGCATCAGGGAAAGGTGGGAGCAGCTTTCTTAAGTTTTATGGTTTGCTTAGGGGAGAAGGTTAGGGGAGGATCAAGAGATCTTCCTACACATGCTGTTTCTCAAATTCCTTCGGCTTAAAATATTTGATATCCTACCAAGTATAGTGGCATGCAACTGTAATCCAAGGTAGTCTGGAAGCTGAAGTAGGAGGATGGCAAGTTGAGGCCAGCCTCTGTAACTTAGTGGGATGCTGTCTCAAAAGAAAAAAATCAAAAGGGCTGGGGATGGAGTTCAGTGATAGAGTACCCTAGGCTCAAGCCACCATACTGGTGATCTTTGAACCCATTTCCTCTTCTTGAGAACACTACTAGACTACATTTCCTAACCTTTTAGTTAGGTGTCCACACATGACTATTCACTGATGGAATGTGTTAGAAAGAGTTACCCTGCCCACATCATTTGTGATTCTCCATTATATTTCACTTACCACAATGACGTTGGAAGCTACATTGAAGGTTGTAGGACAACTTGGTAAAATGAGGTAGGATCACCACTTAGAGTACGAGTAACAAGAATGCTGGTTTAACCAGCAGAGAGCTGGAAGGACGTTTCTACACTACAGCATCTACTGTGACCTTACCACCATCGTGAACTGCAGGCTTGCTCAGTGATCATACATTCTAATGGGATGCAGACAGTAAATAAGCAAATCACATAAATATAGGCATTTGGTTTATATATGAAAATGTTCAGCTCAATATAGAAGAAGCCCTCATCATTGTTTTAGGTTCATCCTAAGAGATTAAAACTGGTGGTGATACAAAACAACTTTAGCTTTAGATTATAATATCTCTTTTGCTCTTCATCTTGCTTCTCCTCCTGCCTTACAACATAAACACATACCTCTTTCATCAAGTAGTCTATTTCCTGAAATAGGATAGATTCAAGGCATGTGAAATAAATCACATCATCTTAGAAATCCTAATTTGCTATTCTCTTTACTATACAATAATATACTTATAAAAACATATAAATACATCTTTTTCTGAGCAATAATGAAACATTGGTTGGCTTTTTAATTTTCTCCCATGAGCAAGAATAGAAATGCTGAATGCGTAGCCTGATGATACAGCCACAAAAACATGACTGAAGTGGTGCTTAAAGAGGTCCGAGAGCTGCTTCTGATTACTCGATGCTAATTAAGGTGTCTATTTCTAGGGTCTTAGTTTCCTCATCTACAAGATAGGAAGTTTGGGCTAATTGGTATATAACATTTATCTCACATTTCCAACTTCCAGACCTAAGCCTCTTTGGGAAGAAAACAGTAGAGGTGTGAAGAAAGCAGTAGAAGCGAGGTCCAAATGCAATGCTTGGGAGGCATTCTGCATGGGTTCCAGGTTCCAAAGATGAGACTCAGTGAACTCCAAATACAAATCCATGACTCTTTGTTACAGGCCTACCACGTCATGCAGAGAAAGAAGGCTAAAGAAATATTGGACAATTCTAGCTACTGCAGGAATTTGAAATATCCAAAAACCTGCACAGGATTTTTGTTTCATTTGACCCCTATACTTGTAAAGCAGATATACACAATCCTGATTCCCCCAAAGCTCTGAGCTTCCTTTTTCCTTTGAAGCTTCAACCTTTCAAAATAAGAACTGTATTGTTTTTAACAATTGGGTCTCTCTCCCCAGCTCCTGACCCCCGGCCCAGGAGTAGGCCTCTGTGTGTTCTGTCTCAGGACCCTCTCAGCTGTCTGGCTCCTGCTGTTGTGCATTGTGATTGAAGGTACTCTCTGCTCTCTCTTCCTTACCATGAGGCCTTTGATTCAGATACAGAGGGATACATTATTGATCAGATTTTTGCTGCTGCTCTTAGCTTGCTGGTCCTGCACTACTAACTAATAAGCTAATAAGAGAAGAATGTAGAGATGACCTCCTTTGAAAAAGCAAGGAGAGGACAATTCTACAGCCTCCATTTTGGAACCTTTGGGAAATGCTGCCTGCTGTCCTGCTGGGAGCCCTTTGCCTGTTTGCTCAGGCGGCACCACTGTGCAAAGACAGGGTTGTCCACAAGCCCAACAGTGCCCTGCTTAGATGAAGAAATTGATATTCTCCTCTAGGGAGGACTATTCTTTGCTCCAGAGTACAGACATGCTTGTGCATCTTTGCTAAAATTTCTATATTAAAAGCCCAAGCAGCCATTTTGAAAGATTCTTTTTTAAGATTTATTTTATTTTTGATTGACATGCAACCATTATGCATATTTATGGGTATCACATGGTATTTTGATATCTGTATATAACGATCAAATTAGGGTAATTGACATACCAGTCATCTGGTCTGTCACATACCAGTCATCTTAAACATTTATTGTTACCCTCTGGTGAAAATGGTAAAAATCCTCTCTATTTTGAGATATACATTATATTTTTGTTAACTATAGTTATGTTACTGTACAATGAACACCAGAATTTATTCCTACCTTCTAATTTCACACTGACCCACCTCTCCTCATTAAACTAAATTCTCTCTACTCCTATTTAATGTTTTCGGCCAACCAATGATGTGTTATCTCTGCATTCTGGATGAAGGTTTTGTTGAAAAACTTCATGTGTCAGTCACTAGAAAAGTTCTCCATCTCTCCTTGTTGAAATGAATCACAGCAGAGGTGTAACTGAAACTCAGGTCTCCCAACTCTAAACCTGGAAATTTTGTTCCATACTAGAGACTGATTTGTTGGAAATTCTCTCCACTACTCATTCTTCAACACCTTTTCTTAGTCCTCAAAGAGATAA
>JAJEJO010000220.1:617270-653463 GCA_020662805.1 Glaucomys volans
TCCACTACTCATTCTTCAACACCTTTTCTTAGTCCTCAAAGAGATAACAATAAAAGTTTCAATAAAATGTTCATTTATCTTTTCTAAAATCCTTCCTTCCTTAGACATTCAGATGTCCTGTATCAAAATGTTTATTAAATTCTTATGTGCTTATACCCTTTCACCTAATAGTTATTCTTGCAAATGTGAGGGTGTGTGTGTGTGTCTGTGTGTGTGTCTGTGTGTGTGCATGTAAGTACACAGATGTATATATACAAGCATGATTATTCTAACCCCTAATACGAAAACCTGGAAAAATTAGGGATTACTTAAATTATAGTACATCCATAGAGTTGAATACTATGCAGCTGTTTAGAAAATGATGTAGAAGTATGTCTGATTATTTTGAAAAATCTGTAACATATTTTTAAATGCAAAACACCTTCATAAGCTGAAGTCTTATCAAAACTTTTATCTACCCACTTATCTACCTGCATAACCATATATTCATTCTGCTGTCTAGCTGCCTTTGCTTACTTTGTATTTTTTTTATATTTTTCAGCATACATAGATAAAATGTGTCAAAAGCAACTTACACCAGGGACACTGACCAGGGAGAAGGGAAATTTACATATTGTAGTTTATTTTTCTGTGCTTATTGAATTTCTAAGTTTGTGCAGATATTGCTTTTATTTTTTAAAGGACAAGGTTAGCTGGGATTTGATATTGTAGAGAATATCTCTTCTTTATTTCTATATTTCAAAACCATTATAAGTTTTATTTTTAAAATCTTTTAATATTAAGTCCTACCAGTTATACATAAATGTAGAACCAGTCAGTTTCCTGAAATACGTTTGAGAGACAGAGAGAATCGGGTTATAAGTCCCTTAATAGCAAATAGAAACATAGGGAGCAAAGGAGCATTTTGAAGGGAGAGGGGTGACACAAAACTATTCTCCTTTCCAGGTTCATAGAGGCAACCAGAGGAAGATCTGCAATGTAGTTAGGAAAATTGGATTCTAGCCTCACTGCCATTTGCTACCGTCCTGTGCTTAACCTCTCCCAACCTCAGTTTTGTTACTTACAAAACAAAGGAATTGCATTATATGATTTCCTAGGTGCCTTCAAGCTCAGAAATCTATAGAACTCTATGAAACCTCATCCTTTCTCCTACCACATAATTGGCAGGAGGTGATAATAAAATAAGGTTTGGAATATAATTCATCTTAAATGTTCATTTTCTCTGTCCTAAAGATGGAAGTAAATAATAGGCCTTTTTTTCTCTCCTTTTTCCCTGATTGTAAATGAGAGCAAACTCGCTAGACTGGACACCAGGGAACCTTTTATATACCAGGAGAAACTAGGCTGGCCCAGAAATGCCCATTTGACAGAACACACTTCTATTCAGAGCCAGCAAAGATAGGCATAGTGAATAAAACATTGGGCATAAAGAGTAATCAACATTTTTAAAATCCCAGACAAAAATGGATCATTTGACATTTGAAATTTTGTTGTATGTAGCACTTTCTATTTTATCTGAGCTACCCCATCTGTCCATTTTAAAGCATTTCCTCTCCTCTAATGTCTCTTTTCCAACGCTTGCTTTGGAAACAGAGATGCAGGACCCCAGACCAGGTTCTAGCCTTACCAGCACACTGGCAGGAACCTCCAGTCTTTTATGAAGTCCCTGGCTTGGGGTTACAGAAAGACACAAAGCTGTAAAGAATTTATAATCACTGTTTGACAATGTAAACTAGGAAGGCCAATGCAATTCGAGAAATACTTCTTGAGCACTTCCCACATATCAGGCAATGTGAAACACTAAATATTCAAAGATCAAGACACTACCTTGAGGAAGACAAGATTTGAAAGGAGGGAAGAAACTGCAGGATTGACACAATAGTACATTTCCCATCAGGAAGATGGATCAGAGGGTGGCAGAACAGAGGAGAGGTCATTTAGCCTGAGGAAACATCCTTTCAGCTGATCCTTAAGGGCAAGTGACTGCCGTGTAATACTTTTGCCAGTCTGAGTTGACTGTAGCAAGGGAAACATTCCCAGCCTTCCCCATACAACCCCTTGAAGTGTGCCTGTATGCAGAGGAGTGAGTCACCTGCAAATCAATGATGAAGGACCTGGGAAGAACAGAGCTTGTCTTAGGAAAATGGCAGAGTAAGCGGCTGGTGAGTAGACTAAGAAAAGGGACCCTGGAAGAAAGTAACTGGGAGGCAGAGCAGGGCAGGGCCAGGGTGAAAATTGGGAATGGTCTTTGTCTCAGCTATCACAGGTTTCCTTCCTACCTGGTCTTATTTATTTTATCTTTTCAGTTACTGGGCTGTACTGGGCAGTCTCTAATAACTGCTACCAGAAATGCACCTCCTTTCATAGACATTCGCTCCTCACCTAGGAGCTGTCGTGAGCATGGCAAGTTTTGTCCTGAAGCCTTGGCTAAGTGGAACAAACTTAGCAGCCCCACTAAAGTGCAGACACCCTGCTGGGGTGAAGATGAATGGAAAGGCAACTGGGAAATATATCACAACTGGGTGAGAATAGATGGGGAAAAGAAAGAAAATATTTCTATCATGGAATGATTTTCACTAGATTTAGACTAAGACTCATGGCCGAGTGTGGGAATCAGCTAGAAGTCCTGTGGAAAGTGTAAGTATTGTTTTTTTTTTTTTTTTCTTCAAGCAATATGTAAGTTTAAGTCAAATAAACAAATACTTTAAATGATACTGTTGTTCCTTGAATGTTTTCATTTCTTCATTTATTTGCCTTTCTTTCAGCAGAGCAGCAGTCAAATTGTTGGAGTCCCCAGTAAGGGGGAAGAAGAGTGATTTTCATGGTTGATCAGTGACTATTTTTCTGTTGGAAAATAAATGAAAAGCTTCTGCATCTTTCCAAATCTCAAAGGATCACCAGCCATCCTGTAATTTCTGAGTCCAGAGCTGTTCTTGAAAATAAAGAAGGCGAGTTTCCAGTTTATATTCAGATGTGAATTAACAGTCCAATACCTAAAGCTACTAACAGATATGTTCTACCTGGCACTCTGTGAAGTCACTATGTAGAAGGAGTAATTTTGATTTGTGAATATAGAGGAAAGCCCAAAGTAAAAGAGTATTCTGATGCCTAATAAGTCATCAAGAAGGAGGAGGAGAAGCAGCAGCAGCAGCAGTAATGACATATATTGTCTGTTTAATCATTTGAAATATTAATTTGGGATCTGAGAAATATTCACCATGAATGATATCAAATGACAGAATATCTGAAATATTTCAAAATGGGGTCTTATATTCTCAGTGCTTAAGGATTAACAATATTCTGTTCTTTCCGGTTTGCAGGTGGTTATACTGGTGAAACTGTAGTGTCCTAACTATATAAATATAAGCCATATTATCACATGGCTCTAGTTTATTATTTATGCAGAACTAAGAACTTTACATATATTATTTCATTTATCCTGCAAAGCACAAAGTGGGGTATTTCAAAATCTTTCATTAATTGCAGTGACAACACTAAAGGAAAAAAAATAATATCCTGAGTTCCCAAATCTCAGTCTGAGTTTTCTGTGGATTCCCTGTTTCTGAAATACCTATGAGAAGAATACTAAGGAATAACTCATCAGAGAAATTGCATTCTGTAGGGAAAGCAAAGTTTACAAAGCTATCTGTCTGGAAAATCCACACCCTCTCCCTGGTTTCCTCTCAGCTCCTAGAGCTATCGCAGTAAGAGATGCTGTCATTTCTTATGGAATGTGTGATTGGCAACTTGACAAGCAACCTAAGGCCCCCTGAGAACACAAGGGAGCATGATCATGCACATGTCCCAACAGTTCTGGAAATTAAGACAAATTAATGAACAAATTAGAACTGTGGGTAATAAACCTCACACTATTGCTTTCTGTCTTTAAAACCCAATTTGCAGTGCTAAGACGAAAAGCAATGCTGGAGGCATCACAATACCTGACTTCAAATTATACTAAAGAACTATAGTAAAACAAAACAAAACAAAAACTGCCTGATACTGGCGTAACAACAGACACATGGACCAATGGTATGGAATCGAGGATGCAGAGACAAATCCACACATCTATAGTCATCGGATCTTTGACAAAGGTGCCAAAAACAAACATTGGAGCCTTCTTAACAAATGGTGCTGAAAACAGTGATTATCCATATGTAGAAAAATGAAACTAGACCCTTATCTCTGACCCTGCACAATGAGTTATTTGATTTTTTGGTGTAAAGTGTTTTTGAACTCTTTTCACCAAAAAATCAAATAACTCAATTAATAAATGGGCAAATGAATTAATCAGACATTTCTCAAAAGAAGAAATACAGATGGCCAACAAATACATGAAACAACATCATTAGCAACTAGGGAAATGCAAACCAAAACTACACTGAGATTTTATCTCACACCAGTCAGAATGGTGATCATCAAGAATAAAAATAATAATAAATGCTGGAGAAGATGTGGAGAAAATAAATACTTTTACACTGTTGGTGGGATTGTACATTAGTATAACCACTGTAGAAATCAGTATGGAAGTTCCTCAAAAGACTAGCCATAGCACCGTCATTTAACCCAGATATTCACTCTTTGATATTTATCCTAAAGAATTAAAGTCATATTACTACAGTTATACATGCATACTCATGTTTATAGCAGCACAATTCACAATGACCCAACTATGGAACCAGCCTAAGTGTACATGAACAGATAAATAGATAAAGAAAATGTCATATATATATACACAATGGAGTTTTATTCAGCCATAAAGAAAAATAAAATTGTATAATTTGCAGGAAAATGGTTGGAACTAGAGACTATCATATTAAGTGAAATAAGTCAAACTCAGATGGTCAAGGGTCCTATGTTTTCTTTCATATGCCAAAGCTAGAAAGAAAGAAGGAAAAGAAAGGTGGGAGCAGATCTCATGAAAATAAAAATGAGATCAGTAGAGAAGAAGGACCAGGAGGTGGAGGTGGGAAGGGAGTGGGGAAGTGTTGGGAAGTGAGATTGGCCAAATTATAGTGCTATATTATGTGCATGTACAAATATATAATAACAAATCCCATCACTATGTACGATTTTAATGCCCCAACAAAAATATGGAAAAAGCAACCTGAAGTTTAATCAGTGAATAAGTACTTATTTAAAAAAAATCATGCAGGAAAATACTATGGAAGAGAGCAACAAATCATGCCCCTACTCTTAAGCTTCTTATAATTCTATGTTAACGAAGCACATTCTTGTCTCTGGTCCACTATAATGTAAGAGAATTATTTCAACCTGCCTCAAAATCCTCAGATTCTTTTGCTAGAGATGGGAGGTTATTCATGCTGTTTTGGCTATGAACTGCATAAAAAGTGTATTCCTTTTTAGCATAAATATTAAAAGATAATTGATGTGAGCTGCCCTTCCTGAAACAAGTCCAGACATATTTATGCACAGTGATGTTGATGAGGTGCCAGAGCATCGCAAAATACAGATGGGGCTGACTTGAAGATACAAGTAGATGAATCTGGTTGGATTTCATAGAAAATAAAGGACAAGCAGAGGACTGGAGACAGTGTCTCATCTTCTCTGAAATATGCCAATGCTCTTAGTGGGAAAAGTTTGCTCCCCTAAAACTGAGAGTTTGGCACCAGTTATGAAGGTGTAAGAAAAAAAATCAGAGATCTGAGATCAGTTTCAAGGTTATCTGTGGATGTCATTTCTGGAGATATACTCTTATCTAACCACTCTGCTCATCTTGATAACATGTGATTCCTGGTTGAAATGGTAGCTATTCTGCAAGTAAACTCCAGAAGATAAATATTTTTTTTCATAACTCTTTGCAACCCTCAGTATGTCTTGATAAGAATCAGTTCTCCTTTATCTATTCTTGGTTTTAGGGATATTCCTCACTAATGCTCAGACATTTTTCCCTATAAAACTGTTGAAAATACAGCCATAACATTAAAAATGCTTATTTTGCACAAAAAAATTAATGTCTTGAACAAGTTTAACCTCTAAGAGAAAGATGTTAATGCTATACTTCACTTTGCACAATACATCCCTGAAAGTTATTAGTAAACATTTTTTAATATATCTAATCAGGTATAAATGCACTATGAAAGTTGGTTATTTACAATGGTTTCATCTAATTCAACCACTGAATTAGGTTCTATGGATAGATAAATGGGTATAACTTGATTCCAGTCATCAAAAGTATTGGAATTTATCTGAGAGAGAGAAACATTATTCCAACAGGTTTACAGCATATGCTGAGTGCAAAGACAGAAGAAAACAGAGGTAGTAGGGAAAACAAAGGAGCAACTGATGACCTTGTAGAGATAAATGATAATTATTGAAGAAAAAGAAATGGCTGAACTGAGTCTTGAAGAATGAAAAGATATACAGTAATCTTTTTTTATTTTATCTGTATTGTTTGTATAAACTTGGTTCAGAGACAACCCTTTGTTCCTTTTCTTTAGTTGTAGAAAAAAGAATTAGAAGCAAACTCAGCAGGTGGTTTGTGAAGGCCAGCTCCATGTTGCTGGTGATATATATAGTCTTTAATATTTATATATGTATTAAAACAAATATATATATATTAAATATGCATATATAATATATAAATATATATACTATAATTGTTTGGTTCTTTCATATATATGTATATGAATTTAAGTATTTATTTATCTAATGTACTAAGTTTTCTTAATGCAAAGCACCGATGTCCTGGGTTTATATTGTAATATTATCAATATATGTGTATTTATCCTGTAAACATGAGAAATTAGCATTAGCAATACTGCTAACAAGTCTTAGAAGTAAGTCTAAACCAAACTGGGTAAAAAGAACAGTGCATTTTTTTCCATGCATATATTAATGAAAAGCATTATAAAATGGGGAAGGGATGACTTCCTGGAGACAAAAGACTGAACAATCACAATACATCAAATTCTGCCTTCTAGAAGTGACTATGACTATATGTCTATTATCTTGGTGTATCAATCTTCATTCTCAAATGCTTCTCTTAATTAGCATATTAGTGAAGAAAGAGTTTGTATTGAATAAATTTACATTTATTTTTCTATGTTTCTTTTTGTGGAGGGGTTGGGGTGCATTTTATGACAGATTCATATAACGAAAAGGTTCTGATTGAAAAGGCCTTTATCCAGTCACACAAGCAATGGCCCCCATTGTGGAAGAACATACTGGGCTGGTTATGGGGCAGAAGATCATGCACCAGCTCCTTCTATTTTGTGTGGTAAAGGACAAGGCTTCTTAAATCCCACCCCTCCCCACACACACATCTTCAGTTCCCCACATATAAAACATAATGGTCTAGATGCATTGAAGTTAAGTTTTTCCTGTTCTTATTTTGTTTGGTGAATTGAGTCATTAAAACATCATGCTACTGATGTATATACGAATAATCTGGGGAAGAGAAAAAGTACCTCATAAAAAACATTAATTAGAATTACAGTAACTGTCCATATGTGGAGAAGAATCATGTGCTAACGAACTGTTTTGATGATATTTTCCCTACATAAGATCTGGAAGCATCAAAACGAAAAGCAAGAGCCCTTCACAGAGAGCAATAAGTAAGGGAGTCTTGATAAATGCACTGCTATTCACTGAAACCCAGATAAAGATATGTAATTAACTGGGCTGTCTCTAAATGTTTGACTTTATTTTTTCTTTCCCCCTTAACTGTTGCATAGTATATGAAGAATCTTAATGTGCACATGCTAATGTAGCTTCATACAGACCTCCTTTGGAAAAGCTCTTTGAAATGTGAAAGCAACCTTGACTATAGTTGTTGTTGTTGTTGTTGTTGTTTTTAAGACTTCTGACTTTCAAAACAAAATGAATGAACAAGGCTTCCCCCACCCCTTTAACCTACCAAATTTTTTCAGCCATGGGTGATTCTTAAATAGATTTTTTTAATAGGGAGGTTAAGGTTTACAAACTCTCATTAGTCATGGAACTTGGACTAACAAGAGTTCAGACTTCTGATTCTTTTCTAATGTAGAGTACATTCTTTATGGCTTTGAGGCTGAAAAGCTTTTCGGGTACATATGGAAAAATAAAGTATATAGTTCCTTTTTTATAAATCCATGATTTAGAAATTCTAGCTATATAATGAAAAAGGGATAATAATCTTTTCAAAAAGGATTTTTTTGACCAAACAATAAATCTTCTATCAGGCAGATAGACTGGTCCCTGCTTCTCAGCATGTAACTGACCTTCAACAAGTAGTCCAGAGCAGGCCCTGCTCCAGGGTTTTGTTGCCCCAAACTAAAGTCATGTTCATTCATGCACAGGTGGCTTTTTTATTTATTGATTTATTTTGTTTAAAGCAATATTAGTTTCCTGACCATTGGGATCTAATGTTATTTATTTCCTGAGAAGCCTGCATGCTGAAGAGAAGAGATTGGTCTTTAGAATCAGAAAAGCATGAGTTCAAATTCCAGTTGTCTTATTTCAATTTGGGGCACCAATAAAAATGAAAACATAATTATGCTGAGGTGCAAATATGTTGCATAAACCATACAAATATATAAAAATACATGTATGTGTGTATACTCATAAATAAGTGCATCTTCACATATATATATATATGCATATAGACAATTTTGTCAGAGATACACATACACAGACATGTATGTATGTTACTTTCACTGTATGTGTGTATGTATATAGCAAGGTGACTGCTAGCAAAATTATCATTAGTATAAATATATATCCCGTTTATGAAATCAAATACTTAAAAGCCTAAAATAACACACTTTTAAAAATCTTAAGTTCTTCATTGTATTCTTAAAACCTAATTAATAATTCAGTCCTAGTGCTGACTTTCTTTAAAATGCTTTTTGTTTATTTCTTATTTTTCATTTCACCTTGCTACTAGTTCAGTCCAAATTTTCGCAATATTAGACTTCCATTATTTTACTAACTGCGATAAAAGCTATGGATTGATTGACTTCTTCTTACCCTTAAAAAATCTGATCAATTCCAACTGGACCAACTTCCAAAGTACTTTCATCTGGTTACTTCTTTATTTCAAATATTCAGAAGTTCCCCAAGGTTAAAATCTATGGTCCATGGCTCTCAAAAACTGGTACATCTTGGCCTGAATCTGAATTACCAATGATTTTCCTCCCACTGATCCTTATCACGAAAACTCCACCCGAAGGCTACAAGTCACTCAAAAACAGCACTAAGCAACTCAGTGAGACGCTGTCTCTAAATAAAATACAAAATAAGGCTGGGGATGTGGCTCAGTGGTTGAGTGCCCCTGAGTAAAAAAAAGCAACAAAATGGAATGGAAGGGGTTTAAAAAAAAAAAGCACAAAGGAACAAGAAAAGAAGACAAGAAAACAAGAAAGGAGAAGGAATACAAAGAATTGAGTGGGGAGTGAGTATTTTACCTCAAATACTATATCAGGAATTATTGTGAGTATAGGGGCTTAATTCTTACCTCCACTGGGATTCATCCACTACTCTCTGGTTGTGCATCTTGGGCCATAGTCATATCTCAAACACTTCTCAGAGATTCAGCTATTAAGTGTTGAGTGAATGCTAAGGGCCAGGTGTGGTGCTACATGCTGTGTTACATCTGTGTAGTCCAGTCAAGTTAGAGATTTGATTTTTATTTTTATGGATTAGCTAACTCAGACTTAGTAAGAACAGTTAAAAGTAGAGCATCATACTTCATTTTCTTTTTCTATGTTCATATAAGATTCATTCATTCTTTATTCATTTATTGATTGATTCACCTACCATAATATTCACAGAACACTGATCATGTTCCATGCATCCTTCTAGGTGATGAGGCAAACTGTACTGAAGTTGTTGAGTAGGAGTTTTCAGCTTCCCACTCTTAAAGCTGCAAGATCCCTATTTTGATGAAATTATAAAGCCATGTGTTCTCATTCCAGAACTGGCATTCTCTCTTGAGATGAGGCTGTTGTCAATTGTCCTTATCAGAAACAATAAACTGAGTCTCCTATGGCAGCTCTGCTACCATTGTGGGGCAAAATTGAGGCTGGCACCCATGCGGTAGTTTAATGAGTTCATTAAACTCATTTTATAACACCAGGTAACATGAGTGTTACCTTTCTTTCATCTAAATAACTGAGAATTGTGTACGAGGAAGAAGAAAAAGGATATATAATAGCTGTTATTTTTCTAGTTTTTTGCTAAATTATGCTTCTTAAAAACACTTGTCTTTTCCATAAAGTTCTGATACAAGATGAAGAACCAATGGAACCCTCAACATAATGGGCACCATACTGAGGGTTAGGGTTTTGAACAGAAGGAGGTGCTCAGGCTGTGTGAAAAAGGTCCAGGCAGCTGAGAGACTTACAAAAGGGAAGAGGGAACAACAGGGCTGTGCCCATCTATATGGTCAAATCCAAAACAGTTTTTATAGAGCACCATTCTGCCAGCTCTGACCGGAAGTAAATACTCAAAGCCCCTGCATGCCTCCATTCATGTGTAAGTATAGTCTGAGGTCACACAAACACACTGACTGGAGATTCTGAGCCCATCTGCACTGGGGCTGGTGCCTACCACACCAGAGATGTTTGACTTGTCCCTGAGACCACAGGCCCCTGAGATTCCAAGGGGTGCATCCTGCCTTCTTCCCTCCCAAGTAAGATTACTTTAGGTAACATTTCTTTTGAGTGCATAGGCTTAGAGTTTAGCTTTCCATCAGATTTTGCACTTCATATTTGCAGTGCCATAATGAGAAAATTTCATTCAAAATTCACAACTCAGAGCAGTTGTTGAAGAGAAGCAAGAAGGGGGTAAAGGGAGGAACCTTACTCCTCACTTGTTTCTAACTCTGGGACAGCTGCCTTTTGTCTCATGAGTCATATTTCATTTGTCCCTCACCCTCCATCAAAACTCCTGTCTCAGGGTCCTCCCTAAAATAAAGCAAATGTTGTTAATATTTTTCAGTTTGGCTCATAGATGGCATGACATCAACATACAAGACGCATTTTGAAGAACATACTAAAAATTCTATGTCCTTTTTGATTAGTTGCCTTTCTACCATTTTCCCTCTCATGAAAATGGATCATAACATAGAGAAGTGAAACTGGCTTTATTTAGGGATGACCTTGAATTTTTTTCTAGGAATCTTTTCTAATTTATAAAGAATTTCAACCATTTTATATTAACATTAGACCATGTTACTTGCAGACATCTTACAATTGATCAATATTTATTAGAGGTTAATGGGAATGACAATTATTTGTAGCATTATACTTGTCTAGAAAGCCATACTGCATGTTTATGTTACTAAATTTCCAGAAAGTTCATGCCCAGTTTTAACTTATCCTTAGATTGGGCAACTACTTACTGCTCTGTTGGTTTTTAATACCTTAATTCTAGGGAATGCCCAGGAATGTAGAGGTGGGGAAGCCAATTTAGTCTAGCAACACCAATTTTTGTGACTTTTTGCCAACTAGAACTCCAAGTAAGGAAATCCTGGAACAGCAAAGTGATGATAAAGAGAGCCATTTACACAGACAGTTGATAAGCAGGTGCTAATGAACCAGCTTCCCACTACCTCCACCAGAATTGGATTACTATTACTATTGGATTAAAAGTTTTTGGGAAAGAGTGGCTTTGAGATTTGCTCCTAATTTGAAACTAGTTCATGTGAACAGTTCAAGTGTTTGGAGGAACATCAAGCACATTACTTTGATCATTTTTAAATCCTAATTGTGCTTTTCTGGTCTGAAAACTCTGAGTTGCAGAGTCAGTTGAAGGTACTGGTTAATGGAGAGCCAAGGATTATCTCTGAATTGACAGAATTTGCTTTGGGACTTCACTCTGTCAATACCAGAAATCAAGGGCTGACTAATCACAGCAAACAATCCGCAGTTTTTCTTCTCACCCTCTGGCATTTTCTTGCACATATTATGTATGACACTCATCTGATGTTATCAGTTGACAATGTTAACTGTGGCGAAAATGATGATGGGAAGTAAAAATTAAAAATAGAATATCTCCTTACCAAATTAGAAGCTTAATGAGAAAAGATCTCTCCCTCATTAAATTTTTTCCTATCTCTTCTGAACCAATTTCTGTGCCTCCTACTGTTACGCCCATTTGATTCTTCAAACTAAGCTTTAAGGAAGAAGTTCCACCTTTGATTAAGGAGGCCCAATTATTTCATTAATGAAATGACTAATTATGTTAAAACCTACATAACATCCATGTATTTTTTTTCTCCTGAAATGAGATTGCATTGACACAGTTCTTTCCTGAAGGAAAGTAATTGAAGATAGTTGCAACTACCTTTACTTATCAGGTAAACCCTAGCTATAATTAGAAGTTTGTAATTCTGGACCAGTTGAAGATTTATGATAGGAGAGTGTAAAATTATCTTTAATGCAAAAGAAGGAGCAAGATTTTTCTTAAATCATTGAAATGTCTTAGATCAGTATTTAAGTTATGAAACTCAACTTTGCTGTGACTGTGGAAACAAGCTCATGCTTAGAAAAGATCCAACAGAGCCTCAATAGAAAAAAAAAACATGTAGGGAGCTTAATAAATATGATTAACCACCATTGCAGTGATAACCATTGTCTGGTCTGGTACAGAATTGACAAGGAATGCAAGTGAGATAACATCCAGTTGCTCTTAAGAATCTTAACTGTTTGATCTTGAAATGGAAATCAATGTTATACCTACCATAGCAGTGAAAAGTTTGGATTTGTAGTCAAGCAACCTATCTTCAAATTTTGTTACTTCATTCATCAGTTGGGACTATTAATCATATCAACCTCAGAGAGATGGTGTTAGAATTAAAAGAAATAATACATGTACATATATGACTGCATGACTGATGTGATCCTACAATGTGTATAATCAGAAAAATGAGAGATTACACTCCATTTATGTATGATCTATCAAAATGTATAAATGCATTCTACTGTCATGCACAATAAATGAGAACAAATTTAAAAAATCAAAAAAAGATAATACATGTAAAACATTGAACGCAACTAACATTCAACTAATTAATCATTTATTACAAAGCTGTGTCTATTTCAAGGACAGATCTTCTTAGATGTTAGACACAGATCATCCCTTCCTTTTCCTGTTCTGTTTATGCTTGCAAGTAACATCATTTTGATTGTATTCTTTAGCTATGTGCTTTTAGCATCTTATTTATTTATTTATTTATTTATTTATTTATTTATTTATTTTTGATCCTGGGAATTGAACCCAGGGGTACTTCACTCCTGAGCTACATACCCAACACTTTTTGTTTATTTTTTACAAAATTTGATACAGGGTCTCACTAAGTTGCTTAGGGCCTCCCTAAGTTACTGAGGCTGGCCTTGAACTTGCAATCTTCCTGTCTCAGTCTCATGAACCTGCATTGTAGGTATGGCTTGCTTTGAGCATTTTAAAGGCAAATTCCATTCTTCAGCATCAGAGCTTAAATTAATAAATATCTTATGTACTGATATCATTTGAGACACAAAAAGAATGTCAGGAGACAGCTAGCACAGGTATCTGCAGGTGGGTTCAAGTTTGAGGTACCTGAATGCAAAAGAGATTGCTCTGAATGTCTCTGAAGTAAGTGTAGAGCAACATTTTCCTATAGGAAGGATTTGGGAAAAGTATATATAGGGATGCACATGTGTATACAAACCTGTGTAGTTTTATCACTGTCACCTCAGGTGCTTTACTTAGCAAATGAGCTCAGCAATATTCCCCCTGAAATTACTTGCTCTGGGGTGCTAAACAAATGGCTGGTCATTTAATGGTCCAAGGCAGAGCCAAGGAAGGTTAACACACTGACAAAATGGGCATTAACTATGATAACAACTGTTTTCATGGGGGATTATTGCTATTATAAACCTTATTCAACATCATAACACTAGTAATAATTTTTCTTTTTCTCCCACTTTAAAAGTAAGTCATGCTTGAGGATGTACATGATGTAGAAGATAACTGAAAACTCTAAGTATTAGGCATATTCATAATATTCCATTGTTACCAAAAAATCACTTAGATGCCTAAAACAATGTTAGGTACTTATAATAATCAAACTAAATGAAGTAGATTTATAAAAAGAGATGGTAATTTATTATATTCTATTATGACAACAACTCACACCTATCTCTCCTCAGACATACCAAACTTCATTTCCACCCAACTCAATTTCAATTATGAGAGTGGGTACTCTGGACAATAACAGGTGGGGTGTGTTTATTTGGAAAATCACTGTCCAGATATACATAGCCTGATTGGGAAAGAGAAAACATGAAGACTTGGTCTGATCCAGGAAATTCTGGTGTTAAAGAACCAGCCTCCAAAGGCCAAAGTTATCAAGAGATCAGAGAGAGACAGAATTAGTCACCATAATTTTTATAGGGGATTGATGAACAAAAGTAGTCAAGCATGCCAGGAAGACTGGTGGAACCCTGAGACTTGGGTCATAAGGAGGGGACTTATGCAGTGGTCAGGATAAAGTGACATCATCAATAAGGACGAATTTGATTTGTATCAATCTAACATCAAAGATGTCAGGTACATTCCTGGCACTGACTATACCAAGGACAGTTCCACAAACTACTCTAAAATTTTTGTACGTATAAAGTATACTAGGAAACTGCAGGGAAAACAAACCAACATTACTCAGGGGCAATCATGGTGGTTAAAACTCAAGATGGCTACAGTCAGGTAAAGCTGGATACCTCTATGGTCTCATTAGTACAGAACTTGGATAATCTATCATAGTAGCATGTGAACAATAAGGTGTCTACTTTGTAAGAGTGACAAATTCCTGTAGTAATGTTCACTTGTTGAGCACCGGGAAAGAATGGTCAGTTAAAAGAGAACACTATCTGAAGGTAAGAGGGGACCAGAATAGCGGGACACCCACTGGAGTTTAGTGCCAGAAACTACAGATCCTGGATAAGGGGCTACTAGTGGAGCCTGGTCCTTAGCTGTGGATGACCTATCCAAAAGAGGAAGGGGAGGGGGCGAGTCAGGCACCTGACAGCCTAGCTTGGGACTGATACACAACCTTGGGTGTACCTGCTGAACCAGCATCTGTGCTGAGTCTCAGCATAGCTGGTTCCAAACAGTCCCTGGCTGGAAAGGGCAGCATTGCTGATTCCACTCAAAGATGGAATTTTTCTGCCACTTCAGCCAGACCAAATTTGACTTCATTTCTCTTTCTATGTGTATCCCACATATTTCTGTTAGATTCACTTTCTTTTCTCTTTTGGCTCCTATTTATACTACTCATTCTTTGCCTTTCTGAGCTTTGAATTATCACCTTTGGTTATTCCCTTTGCCTCTTTCTTGGAAATTTTCTCCCCTCCCCCACACCCCTTCAGAATACAAAAGTAAACATTAGGTTCCTTTTCATGTTAGACCAGTCAATCAATCCCCTTTAGGCCAGCTGACAGCAGCTCTGAAGACTGGAGTAATGCCCCATCACCAGCCACCACCTTTGAACAATGCCAAAAGTCTTTTCCTTAGTTTATTTTTTCTTTTTTTCTTCTTACGCCTTTGGTCTAAACTTGATTCTCTAGTTTCAACTCACCAGCAGCAAGTTCTCTACATACTACAACATATGCAGTATTATAGTTTCCTTCCTTTATGCTGTTTTTGATTTGAAAATAGGATGGCAATTTCATGATATTTATTTATTTATTTATTTATTTATTTATTTATTTATTTTGCTACTGAGGATTGAACCCACAGGTCCTTAGCCACTAAGCCACATCCCCAACTGTTGTTTAAATATTTTGTTTAGAGACAGGGTCTCGCTGAGTTGCTAAGTGCCTTGCTAAGTTGCTGAGGTTTGTTTGTTTGTTTGTTTGTTTTTAAAATTAATGTATTTTGATTCATTGTACTCAAATGGAGTACAATTATCATTTTTCTGGTTGTACACAAAGTAGAGTCACACCATTTGTGTAATAATACCTGTACATAGGGTAATGATGTTTGTCTCATTCTGTTATTATTCTTACCCCCCCACCCCGATCCCACCCCTCTTTTCCCTCTATGCAATCCATCCTTCCTCCATTCTTGCCTCCCTTCCACTCCGCATTATGTATCATCATCCACTTATCAGAGAGATCATTCAGCCTTTGGTTTTTTGGGATTGGCTAATCTCACTTAGCATGACAGTCTCCAACTTCATCCATTTACCTGCAAATGCCATAATTTTATTCTTCTTTATGGCTGTGTGATATTCCATTGTGTCTATATACCACAGTTTCTTTATCCATTCATCTATTGAAGGGCATCTAGGTTGGTTCCACAATCTAGCTATTGTGAATTAAGCAGCTATGAACATTGATGTGACTGCATCACTGTAGTAATCTGATTTTAAGTCCTTTGGGTATAGGCCAAGGAGTAGGATAGCTGGGTCAAATGGTAGATCCATTCCAAATTTTCTGAGGAATCTCCACACTGCTTTCCAGAGTGGCTGCAGTAATTTGCAACCCCACCAGCAATGTATGAGTGTACCTTTTTCCCCACATCCTCTCCAACATCTGTTGTTGCTAATATTCTTGATAATAGACCTTCTAATTGGGGTGAGATGGAATCTTAAGGTGGTTTTGATTTGTATTTCTCTTATTACTAGAGATGTTGAACATTTCTCGTGATCCTCCTACCTCAGCCTGCCAAGCCACTGGAATTAGAGGTGTGAGCCACCATGCCTGACTGAATTTTTATTATATTTGTATCATTAGGAAACAGTGACATTTTGAATAATCTGATTGGTGGTCAGGTAGTTTTTACCCTATCACTTAAAAACAACTTCACTATTTTGAAAACCTCCCAGTAACACCCTATTCTTAGATTTGTGAGATTATTCTCCCCTTCTGTTAGACAAAATTTGTTTTCTAATAACAGTCACACATGGATACTAGTTCTGCAAAGAAAACCTAACATCTCTCTTCTTTGGTAAAACTTCAATAAGTGTAAGAGATACACCCACACTGATTCCTCTCGAAGCACTTCAATTCTCTAACATTTATCCTAAGGGAGATCCTGCACAATTCTCACTACATTTTTTTGAGCCAACCCCATTTGATACTCCCCTGATTCTGCTACAGTCTCTAGAATTGAACTCAGAGTTCCATAGGTGCTCTAATTTGTAAAGCGTATAGTACTTATTTATAATACCAATTAAAAAACTAGCATACTTGAGGCATTCATTATTCCCTCAAACTGACCTAATTTGGAAATCAATAAAATCAAGAAACAATGAAATCAGTTTGCTTTAAATTTTCAGAAATCTATAGATAACATTCGAAGATTAATTAGGTATATTTACTGCCCCTATGCTGTGTACAAACCATCTCAGAATGAATGTATTTATATAGCATTTCATCTAAAATAAAACAATCCAACCAAGGAAGTATTATCAGAATCATTGTTTGATAGTGGTCACAGCCTAGGTATGACACCTCATGGCCATTCATGCCACAAAGACCTTGGATTTTATATGCCAGATCAGACCAAGTCCCCCCAGTATACTATAATTACCAAAGTTAGGGTTCTTAGGCATGGACAGAGTGATGCTGAACTACCAGCTGATCCCAATGCAAGACTGAGAGATTGCACATGGCCCAGTTCACCAAATACCACAGTGAAAGCTAACTGGGCTCTGGAGCAGTTAGTGAGGTATTCAGTTTTCATATCCCACTTGGCATTATGAACCTCAGCTCCTGCTATCTGACCAACTGCAAGGAAATGGATATTTGGGTGTAAGAGGTTTAGAGACCAACACAGCAGCAAGGGCTTTCCATTCTTTTGTGAAACATGGCTCTTTTGATCTCTTGCAGCATCTTTCAAATGATTATGTGTTCGGGCTTACAATTCATTGTGTGTGGGTTCATCGTGAAGACAAGGAGACTTCTCTTTAGAGAAAAGAGTGTGATTTTATCAAATTGAAAAAGGTGTTATAAATCTCTCAAGTCTCCATGTGGGAGGATCATCTCATGTTCACTCTGTCCAATACTGAGAGAGAGAGAGAGAGAGAGAGAGAGAGAGAGAGAGAGAGCCATGCTAGGGGCACAACCCAGGGTCTGTGTATGCTAGAATCTGGAAATTAGAGATGATGAATCAGCCTAGACTTGTGCTTTAAATCAATAACAAGTTCACCTGAACACAGTCTTTGAAGGAATTAATAAATTTATTAGTTTATTTTTATTTTATTTTAGTTTGCTAGGAGATAGATTGCAAAATGGAGGTTAAATAAATAAATCAGTGACAGACAAATTTCTACGTATATCACTGACCTTGGCAGTGAACCAGCTGTGGTAGAGAGCCACTCACATATCGACAAATCTTTCAAACCTCTGCTCACTTACACTCGTGTTCTGTCACACTGGGTTCCAGCATGTTCCAGGTACTGTTTCCATTCCCTGAGCAGATGCCTGCATCACAGTTTTCTAAGCCTCTGCAGAAAGACCTCCTTGTTCCCAGTTCCTTAAGCACAGTGTTTCTTATCTGCCTCACTTCCCTGTTTAGCTATTAGGTGGAAAATAGGATTCATCTTTCATGTCAATAGCAATTGATTAGTAGTAGCTGCTTGGAACACTGTTTTGAGAAAGATTATGAGGCTCTGTCTGGGCTCACTGTGATTGATTAAAAATGCCTGCAGTGGGTACACAACAGTGAGGTATGGTATGTGTGCCATTCTTTGATCATTTCTCATGCAATATTCTAAGACAGATGGATAATGAATGCATATCCTGACATGTTGTTTGTGTACTGGAATCATTTTATCCCTATAGGTTGCCTGTATAGTAAATTCATCATCAACCAAGGATAATACAGCTGCCATTTACTGAGCAAGAACAATGTGCCAGCCACTGTGCTTGGTGGCTTATATGCATTATCTCAAATCTTTCCATCAACTTTACAAAGTAGGCATTACTATGTTGGTTTTACAGATGAGAAAATGGGACTCAACAGATTTAAACAGCCTTTCCAAAGTCACATAAATAAATGAGTGGCACAGGCAGGATTTATATGCTGGCTCATTCTCCACCAAAGCATAACACTATCAAAAACAGCATCATGGACCCCACAGCATTTCTAAAGATAATCTCTAGTTTTTAAGTGGCAAGGGGAGTCAAGTGAACAAACTAGAGCTCAGTATAAAATAGGACTTCAGATTTAAAACAGCAGAGGACAATACATAAAACATTGTATTAATCATAAATCAAAACTTCCTCAAGAGTTAGAATTTTAATTTTGACTTATGAACCAGGAGGAGTTGAGTAAAACTAGTGTTCTTCCCTTCTAGCTTTATACCAGAATTTCAGAAGATAACAATATCAGTTCTATGACCTTTCTTATTGGATGGTATCTCCATAAGACCCAGAGGTCATTTTCTCAATTTTTTCCTCTCCTTGTCACAGTGAAGACCAGCAAAATTTCTTAAAAATCCTTCATTATTTAAATGTGCCTCACCTAAAAAAAGAAAATGAGTAGCCATCCAAACAGAAAGAGAACAGGAAAAACACACAGATGGGAAGTTTATTGTTTTTAATTCTTAGAATATGGGGAATAGAGTAGATGATTTGTGACCAAGAGATTTTTTTGCCTTTAAAGTGTTTATTTGTGCTAATAAGCCCCTATCTCATGATGAAGATACAAACCTCAAGAGGCGGATGACAGTATTTAAATGCAGTCTCATAACATTAAGGTAGGAAGAAAAAAACACTATGGCAAAAGCAAGACATGATTCTATAAATTTAGTGATATTCACTAGATGGACAGGGAGAAAATAACTGCATGCTAAGAGTTAAGTAATTCAAGTAGAAATAGCACTACTATCCTACAAGTTGTGGGGACAGTGTAATAGTGTAATGCTGCATCATCTCATTTTAGCAACTGAAGTAATTATTTATGTTAAATAACCACAAAGCGATTATTGCCAACATAATGATTAAGGTTTATGGTGCAATGTAGAAGGCCAAACTTGTTATATAAATGGTAAACCTCCATAATTCAGTTTTTTAATAACAGTTTCAGATTTAATCAACACAGAGTAATTGCATTAAATCTGAATTAAGTTCACATTGGAGACATGATATTATCAAGCGGAGCATCTCATTCCTTTTTCTAATATTTAGAACAGATCCCGTGATCTCACGAATCAATGCAGTTCAGTTCAAGTTCATTGCAAAAGCAGTTTTCTCCTAGAGACTGTGGGTAGCATATCCCCATCAACTTTGACATGTGGAATTTACCAATAAGACAGAGCTATCTTGAGCATTCACTACAAGAATGGATTTTCCCTATACTTTTTAATAAAAATACATTAAAATTCCTTTTAGTATTGCCAAGTGCTATTCTCTTACTCTAGGTCTCTGTATCTCAAATTTTAGCACTAAACAATAACTATGACATAAAAGAAATACATAATTCCCCTGCCTCCTCCCCATGGGTCTAGGTGTGTAACTCACTAAAATTTTAACATTTCTCTAACATCTGGTATTTTATCTTTAAAGATGTTGGAATTTTGCTTTCTTTTCAAGGATACACATGACTTCATTCTTATACCAATAGTATCATTTAATTTATGTGCTGTCAGAGAAAACTATTTTGCAGGGTTTATCCTTGATTCTGCAAACCTTCTCTTTGAGGGACCTGGCTTTAAACACTTAATTTAAGCAAAAATATAAAAAAAAATATTTACACACTGGGTCAAGGTAAATTCCTGTTCCTAGTTATCCAGAATTGCCAAGAGTATTATTTGAAAGGTCACTTGATTTTGAAATTTCAAAAAAAAAGGTTAAATGTACCTCAGCAGTTTGTATTTTATGGGTCATACAAACATTTAATAAAAGATGACTTGAAATTATTTATATTTTCAGTTTTTATCACGTCAAGGTATCAGCGAGTCTAGACATTTACTCTTCCTATTTTAAGTGGAACCCTGAATATAGAAGAAAAATTTATCCCAAGTCTGTCAATAGAAGTCTAGTCTTCCAAGATGTTTCACATACTCTATGGGTCAAGACTCTATGGGTCAAAAAAGGGTGGGAATGAAGTGCACCACATATTTCATTATAGATTTAAAATAAATACCAGAATATTGAAGCTTCTGAGAAATACTATAGTAACTCAAATGATTCTCAATTATTGATTTCACAAATTGTTAGCCACTAACCAGTGCTTCATGGAACACGCCTGGTGAAAGTATAGTATTATTGATCTCATAGGTTTATATTACAATTCACTTCCAATATTAACCTTTCCAAAATGAAAAACAAAATATGTATTCTTCAAAAATTCACTCTTGAATTTAGGTGTGCTAAATGTCACTAGCTCAGTCATGTGTGTTTTGTGCTTTGTCAACACGATGTGCAGAGTATTTTGTTTGGATTGGTACAACCTTTCCAATGTTGTCCACTATCTTCCTTATTTTAGCTATAGAAATGCAGTGAGTTCACAGTATAGACTTATAATTAATCCCAAGTTAATCCTGTTTGAAGACTGAGGTTTAGAATGCATCATTTTATCAAATGTTTTAATGCATTTTTTCTTTGTATCAATTATTTCCAGCAGACCACTTTGGTGCCCATACACAAATATTTTCAACCATGCTTCCAACAAATCAATGTAGAAATTTCATTCACTATAACAACTTATTTGTATTACAGTTTTTGCATTTGCTCCCATCCTATTATTAAATCTAATAGTAACCCTGTTATTTTTCTCTCCCAAAGATGTACCTATTAATTTCCACCCCTTATTTCCTGTCTCTCATGTTGTTCTTCTCCAAGATTAAAAGTAAAATAGAAAATAACATTTAGTTAACCTATTACACTTTACAGAGATTCTTAAAGCATTTTATGACACTCTGATTCCAACACTGAATACTAAAAGAGCTGCAGGGAAGGAGAACTGGAGAGTTCAGAGCCCAATTGGGAAATTGCACTGCAAAGGAATAGAAACCCATGGAGAAAATCCAAATAAAATAAGCTGGAACATGAAATGAGAACCTGAGGAAAGTGGAGTGGAAGATGGCAGAGGGCAATGATACATTTCAAAACAAATAGACTAGAGGAAAGTATATGAAAAAAAAAATCATATTGGAAGTGAATGGAGTGAGAGAAGCCTGAGGGAGTTTTTAACTCTCACACTTAAAGATCAGAAGAGTGAACTAAAATCCAGCAGTCTGAGGAATGTTAAAAGGAAGGAAATTACAACATGGGAAGTCTAATTTCACAACCTCAGCAATAGTTGCATTCATTTCATATATACTCTGTCTAATAAAAATAATTCAACATGAATTGGAAATGAATAAATAGTTATAAATCAAAATAAATTTCCTGGAAATTATTTACCCAATAATTCAGATTTTTTATTAAACAATTTTGTTGTGCACATAGGTATAGTGGAAAGAAGGGAATACTCCACTGACATGCGACTGAGGAGACATGTTTTTAAAATAGATGCTTCTAGAGGGCAACGGTAAGGTCAGGGGTGTGTGTTATGCTTTTTGAGTACCCAACATGCAATATAAATGCTGAAAATATTCAATACTGGAGAAAATGATGATAAAGACCTTGGTTCTACCTGTAATGTGTTCTAAAACCAAACCAATCTGCCTCATGGTTTTTGTTACAAAGATTTATAATACACTTAGAATTCCTTGCATGACGAAAGATGCTACTACATAGGACATAATGGGGAAGAAAATTCTGAGTCGCATAAGGACTGAGATGTGGTGACTGCTGCTGGGGTCGGGGTGGTGGGACAGATTTGTAGAAGAAAAAGGAAGAGGGCAAACCCATCTTTGGACAGTGAGATAAAGTGGGGTGGAGGAAAGTATTTGGAGAGGAAGGTGAAGAGGCAGGAAGCAATTTGTTGCTCAAATAATGAGGATGTTAACAATAGCAAAGTGATACTTCCTATCTATCCTGTTTGAAACACTATACCAGGTAGTTTATGTATATGCGATTATTTAATCCTTATACCATCATGTGACTATCATTTATGTAGGTATTGTTATTCCCATTTTGTAGGTAAGGAATTTGAAACTCAGAGAAGTTAAGTCAATTTCTTATAGTCACAAAAATAGTAAGTAGATGAATATCCAGTTCTGCCTAGTTAAAATCTCTTCTTCCATCTCACATAACAATCCACATCGTGCAGTCACAAAGTGAAGCTTTCTCTCTTCACAAAGTGAAGCTCTCAATAAGGGGATGTGGGGGGGTACTGAAATGCAGGAAAAGTCTTGTTGATCAAAACCAGAGAATGTTGCTAGATTCCTATGAAAAGGCCCATCCTCATACTAGAGTTACAACAGGTTAAGAGGCCCAGCTTTAGAATCAGATAAACCTTGCTTAATGTGTGATCTTGAAGAAGTCCTCAACTTTCAAATCCTCGGGTTTTGCCATATGCAGAATGGGAATAATAATAATTATGAGGTTAATTCCCTGAAGAAGAATTGGGACAGTTAAGAAGGCAAACACACAGGGAATGCTCATCACAGTGCCCCATCTCTAGCAAATACTCTGTTGATGTTGCTGCTATTTCTAATGTTACTGCATCTAAGTTTTCTGTGTCTTTCCAGTCTTCTATAAGCTTAAACATTAGAGCTCATCTACAAAAAGATGAAATTTAGAACTAGAAGGGCTAGTGACTTACAAAGGTTGGTCAATGACAATTGGAGAAGAGAATATCTAAATTTGGAATGCTCATGGCTTAGTTATGAGAAAAATACTCATTTCTGTGTTCCTGGAGGATCTCAGGTAGTCTCAAGGCTTTAATATGCTGATAAGTACCAAATTTGAATCTGAAGCTAGACCTCTGCCCTGGAATCCAATTGCATATGCCAATTTCTTATTTGTTTTCTCCCCTTGATTTCTGATCGGCAATTCAAATGGAACATGTCCAAAATTGAGCTGCTTGTTTTCTTCAAACCTTTTCTTTTCACATTTCTACTCAGTTAAGTTGATGGCAAGTCCATGCTTTTTGTTGTTCAGGTCAAACACATTGTTATCTTCATGGACTTCTCTCATACATTGTATTCATTCTACCAGGAGATCCTGTGGGTCCATCATAAAAGGTCACAACAATCTGATCATTTCTTACCGCCACCATTGAAATCATCTCATCATCTGCGTGATCTGTTCTAGTGGGGAAAATTGCAATAATCTCCTAACTGGGCTTCATGCTTCTATATGGTCTTCATGTTTTCTCATATAAGTCCAAGTGGTTATTTACACCTTGGGTCATATCTTGTCATCTTTCTTCTAAAAAGCTCCAGTGGTTTATGACTTCATGAGAGAAAAAAATCTAATATCCTTATGAAGGGTTCTTGGGACTGTACCCATCTGGACCAACATTTTCTCTCTTGTGCCATATCCCCCTGACTCAAGCTACAATAGCTACATCAGTCTCCTTGTAGATCTGAACACATATTCTTCTACTTTAGTCCTTTTGAACTTGAAATTTTGCCCCCTGCATGTGAATAGTTATTCTCTAATTTATTTCAAGGCTTTTACTCAACTGCCTCCCTTTCAGAGTTACCTAAAGTATCAGCCAGGTTCTCTAAAAATTCTCCCATGCTTGATTATGCCTATGTTCCTCACTTCTTTATGTTTTTCTCTTTAGCTTTTGTCATTCCTAACATACTATGTATTTTCATTTATTTTTGTCTTATTTATTGTCTTCCTCCCTTCTCCAAAACCTAAGCTTTTTCAGGCTCACTTCTTCTCTGCTTCTATCATGTCTTTTCATGTCATGCTGAGAACAGTGTGACTCAACAATGAAGAAACGAAATAAAAAATTTTAGCTCCAGGACTTCTTTATTACCCTATTCCATTCTCTTCACATTTAATGTTTATACCATTGTCTGCTTATCTTCCCCCAATAAAAGGTTTGATATGTGTGCATATGCATATGTGTATATTAGATTATATAGTCTTCATGCCTGGAATTTGTTTAACTATCTGTCCCACAGGTATAGTGGAAGAATAGTTCTAAGTGCTCATAAATACTTAATAAATGTTTGTAATTGATTTTGATAGATGAACTACAGGAGCACTTCTTGATTATGTGATATATGTTCCCATTCTCTCAAAAGAAAAATGAATAGTGTAAAAACCATAAACACATTCTCCCATTAGTCACTATGAATAAACCTTCACATTTTCCTTCATCTTTCTTCTATCTCCTCTCTGGTTCCATTTGCCTTTTTTTGTTATGAAACTGGTATTTATGGCTAAGGTAGGGCTGAGTAAGATGCAGTGATTATGGCTGATTTTATCACAGCTGTATTACTTAGCTGCAAGGTGAAGCGCTGTGGTAAAATGGATCATGAATCCCTGAAATTGACTATCTGTCACCTTTATAATCCTGATGGAGAGGCAGGTCAGATCAGGCCTGACAACTTCTCATGCAAACAAGAGCACCAAAGCAATGTTCCTGACTTGATTTGTCTGAAAAAGTAACTACTGAACAAGATAAAGGTGAAAAGGAAGCCACAGGTGAGACGATTGGGAGCCCTGTGTAGAGTTTACCCCCAGTACATGGATTGATAGAAAATCCTCTGAGTTGTAAAAGTGTAGATAATTCAGGTATTTAAGACACACATATGTTTAAAATTGCCTCAGCTACTATTGATTGATTCTTGCATTTGCAATTCTTACCCTAAAATCAGAAGTTTTAGAAAAATTTTGAGTTGAATACATCTTTGATGTTTCCTGTTCACCATCCCCTAACACACAAGTAGGAGCCTGATAAATATTTGTTAAATAAATGCATGACTGAATAAATCAATGAACTGATATTTAACAATCATCTGGTCTTTGCTTTATCCTAATAGTAACGAGGAGCTCACCACTTCATAAGAAAACTCGTTTCATTATTGAAGAGTATTTTAATTTATAGTATTTTTTTACTTATAATGAACTAACTTTTTTTTCATAGTAACTTCTATTAGGAATTGTCACAGCTAGGAGTCAATCCTTTAGATCTGATTTTCTTTTCCCCTGTGTACACCAGCTTATTGAGTTTCTTACTGTAGAACTATTTGGTAGATTTATTTTTTTTTCTTTCTGCATTTCATGGAATACATCCTTCAAAGGATTGGGAGAAATACTGCCAGGAAACTCAAGGTCTTATACCTGCTGAGAAGAATGGACCCTATTAAGAAAAGACCCCTTCAGACCACCTAATATTAGAAATTTGTATGTTCTTCTTAAGTTTTATAGAGCTATATTATTCTTCCCTTTTAACTGAGATGTTTGGGATATACTAAATTTCTACTTTAATATTCTCTGAGAACTTGGTTCAGCCTTGAGTTGCAGGTGTGCATTTCAACATGGAACAATGAACTGTCTCTCCAGAGTCCTAGTCATAGCATCCAGATTTCTGATATTTTTTCTGCCTTTATCTTAGAACTTTTTCAGAGGTTAATCCTCATAATCCAAGCTTGCCTTGTACTTTCATCTACTCCATGTACAAAATATTCCTCTGATGGGAATGCATGAGCTTTTGGAGAAAAAAAAAAAAAGAAAAACTGTAGAGCTCAATCTCATCATGTTTGTAACATACTATGAGTCTGGCTCTATCTCTCCATAGATAAAATTGCAGAAACCTATTATGTGATTGAACTACCAATTATTTAAATAGAACATAATTTATTCAAATAATGATAAAACAACAAGCCCCATTACTCCCAGAGTTACCTCTCATTCCTTTATTTTTTCTCAAGAGAAAATGGTTTAGTTGTGTTCTCAATCTATTGTGTGTGCATGTGTGTATGTATGTAGGATTAGATGTCATTGCAATTCATTTGTTCCTTGCTAATGAAACCTCTGCGTTGTTAACAAAGCAGAAAATAAAAAAGGTAAATAGCACTCCCCAGAAACAATTTGTTTCTTGTTACATGCACTCTTGTTCAACACCATCTGAGGGACTTTTCACAGAGCAAAAAGAGGAAAAGACTGCAAGCACAATTAGCTGAGTCAAAAAGGAATAATAATTACAGCCATGCTGCAGCCCAATGGCTATCGAAATGGATGTGCCTGTGGGCAGAAAGGAGCTGGAGTATTGCAGTCAAGGACTGTTACCAGAAAGATGATATATGAGGGCACACATAGGTGCTGATTGCCAGGAAAATCATTATACTAATTCAATTAAAGATTAAGGGCAGTTGTCACTTCTGACCCTCAATGCTACCTGCCCTAAGGTTAAGTGGTATATAAACTTGATTGGAAGAAATAATTTATTAAATTTTTCTAATGAAAGATGTTTTTACTGAACAACTAGTACATGCAAAATATTGGGATGCAAATGATGGTATGTTAAAATAAAAGTGCATGGAAAATCAAGTAGATAAATTAGATAAAATAGGAATGGTTAAGAATATTAAACTCCTAAAAATTAATTGAGGCCAATGATAATTCACAATGAGTGGCTGAGTACAATTCATAAACTCACTTGAAAATAATTGAAGCCAAACAGTACTACTTTAAACACTGCAGAAGGGGAAAGGAAAAATGCAGACACATACCTGTTATGGCATGGTTTTCCACTTAATCCCATAACCAGCATGGGACCCTTCTGTTTATTTTGTGGTTCTGGGGATTAAACCCAGGTCCTCACTCACACTAGGCTAGTAGGCAAGTGCTCTGCTGCTGTGACACATCAGCCACTGCATGAATCTTTTAATGGCTAAAAGTAGGAGACACGTTCTACTCAATGTTTCAAAACTAGAGTGATCCATATGCTTCAGATCCCCACGTTTGAGCCATGACTGTTCATACAACCTTAAGTCACAGCAGGGAGACCCATAGTGATGACAAACCTTTGCTCTATCTGGGGGTGCAGAGGAATCAGCATGAGTTTGACCCTGGAGGATTTTACCAGTATTCACCAGAATTCAAAGAAAAGAGCATTCTTCATCCTGTTTTTACTTACTACAATTTTTATCATTGAAATCAATCTAAGTAAATCATGATCTCCTCCTTAAAAGGCATAGTGTCTTTTTCTCTAGCATTTCCAGAGTGCCTGAAAAATAGGGGTTCAGAAACTATTGGTTAACTGAATTCACTGAGTATAAATATACACACAGCCCTAAACCACACTCATTTTCATAAATCTTTTTTAAAAATATATGGCCCAAGAGAATCTGTGAAGTGGATATTTCAGATTTTGCTGAGGTTGAATAAGCTGAACATCGTTCAATGGCTTTTAAAATCACCTATACAGTAGAAGAAGAAACATGTACTCTGATACTGAATTTTGACCAGGAAACTTCAATAGTGATTCTCTTGAGTATTGTGCTCTGGGGATATTTTCACCCCAAATCTTCTTTCACGTCCCTTCTTCCAGGATCTACCTGAAATTTCTATGATAGAGCCCACTGGAAAAAATGCAGTAGGGATAGCGATGCTAAAGTCCTTATCCTAAAACTATCATATAGACAATGAATGAATAGCTTACTGAACATCTATCTACCCCTGCATCATCCTGATGAGCAAAAATTAAAAGGATAAAATAAAAATTGGCTTCCTTTCTAACTAGTGCTTTTATTACACATGTCAACAATCTCACAGGAACACTTGTGAGATTTTGAATGAGAAATGGGAAATATTACAAGGGTAAAGGCACAGAGTATCCATATTGTTGGTCTAAATTCTAGCAAAGAAAGCATGACTTTGGAACCGACAGTTTCGGTATCAGCTTCCTGTTACTATTACTTCCTGATCAAAGCAGAATAGGGCCAGTTCTAGAGCTGGCAACTGTGATGACAATTTCCTAATTGGGTGGGTGGTTCCCTGATTCAGCAGCTTTGTTCAATCCAACTCATAGCAAAGACAACAGCTTCTTGGAGGCCCTCTAGTGTAATTTTAGAAGTTCCTGGGAGTTCAGCTAGGCATTTTCTTTAGGGTTCCCAATAATTCTGAACTATTCATGTTTTCTAATAAATCCTTTTGTGCTTAAGACTAAATAGTACATTACATTTGATAGTATATAAGAACATTCATCAAACAACATGTAGTCTATTTTACTCCATCTACCAAGGCAGGGGAGCATTCTATCTTCTCAAATATGTTTTTGGAGGTATCTAATGAAGATAATAATTCCTACAATATTCTGTCATTGCTCCCAGTCTCTTCACTAATAACTCTACGACTTTTTTAGAGAATTGTGATGGACTCTTAACCTAGGTGTAGCCTCAAATGGAAGCATACACACCAAGTTGTAATTATTGCTATAATACCTGTGGTTCAAATTTTAGAAATCAATAGCTGATTTAGAAGAGTTGCCTTTACTTTTGTTTAAATTCATTACTGGGAAAACAAAATAATTCACAGAGTAGGAAATATTGATATTTATCTTTCAAAATTGTATGATGACAAATTCTAACAAGAATTTTAATAACTATTCACTTACCCAAAGTGATTTCTGATCATAAGAAATTTCCCAATGATAGAAAATATAGCACACCACATCAGGCTCCAGAGAATTGGTGGTTTTATTAAATTAAATTTAATTTAACTGCTGTTCACACTGCTCAATTCATTTAGAATTTTTGTTCATCTCTACTTTTTATTCAGGGTTATGCTTGTATGTTGCTTGTATATAGTTTCATGCATTCCATTTGTCAGTTTAAACTTAGCATAGCACTTGTGGAAAGGTCTTAGGAAAGATCTTTGTCCTGAATTTTCCACTCTTTCCAACCTGGTATTCACTGAGTTTTGAAGTGATTTCCCATTTCCACATACCCATGGAGTATTGACATTTTTGATACTGTTGGTTAATACATGAGTCAACTTTTCATCACTGTGGCCAAAATATGTGATGTGGAAAACTTAGAGAAAGAGAAGTTTATATGGCTCACAGTTTCAGAAGTTCAGTCCAAGGTTGGCTGGTTCCATTGTTCTGAGCCTTGAGGTGAGGTGGAGCATCATAGTGGAAGGGTGCAGCAGAAGAAAGTGCTCACCTCATGGTAGCCCAGAAACAGAGAAGGGAAGGGGCCCAGGAAGATGAACCCTTTCAGGCCACACCTCCAGTGATCCACTGCCTGCAACCATGGCCTGCTTGTGTGTAATCATCACCCAGTTAGTCCATTCAAACTAGGGTGGATTGATCAAGTTACAACTCTCATAATCCAATCTTTGCACTTCTAAATATACCTGTATTAACACATAAGATTTTGGGGGACACCTCATATCCAAACCATAACTTCATATTTAGAAAAGGACAAAAGTCAAACTAGTTCTGGTATCACTGCATTTTTGGATGAAAGAAATCAAAGTATTTTTAAAAAATCTTTCTCCAGAAGGAAAGAAATTTTTTTTTTTGTTTTGGTAATTATACTTCCTATATAGTTTTGTTCTGATTTTACAAACCATTCCAAACATGCTTATACATGTTCTCTACTAGCACTTATTATGAGTAATAATAAACACATAAGGGGAGAGGTATTCTTATTCTACTTCATAAATTTTTTGACAATAATTGAAACCTTTGATATCCATGTCCCGTGTTGATGTTTTCACTTATCATAAGTTATTTGGTCTGTTTTAAACTTGGCAAGGTCATTTCATTGAATATAATATAGATGACCTTAGGAACTAACAACAGTGACAAGAATTTAATATATAATAATTATTGTTCCCTAAACACTATTCGAATAACTAAGGATTAAGTTTCATAACTTCAGAGGCTAAGTCAAGCTAAATATTTTCCTATTTAACCAGGTGAGGCTATGGTCCATATAATCTGCTTTGCTCATCTGTATAATACAGAATTGATTGTTTATTGATAACTATACTTTCTGAGAAATACTCTCATGCCTCACTCCATGAAAATAGCTTATTGAATATTTGAAATCAGGTAAACACCCTCTTTCATCCCAACTATATGTCCATGTTTTAATTGTGAGAAGAGGGTTGAAAGAACATGGAGGAGCACATGAGCAACGCCCCCAAGGCTGAGACCAAATGGTACTCTTATCACTTCTACTTGTATTCCATTAGCAGCTACTTATTTACTGAAAGGAAATTTGGGCAATGATAGGCTTCCAATGAGTAGCCCCGTTCCCACTAGAGTTTCACCTGTTGGGAGGAAGGGGAACATGATTGAGCAGGCAGCTAGACATCTTTGCTACACTTGCCAACTTTATCAGATCAGTGAGCTGAGTGCATCTGGTTCACCTCAATCAAAGGAAGAGGATTTTTCTGTTTGTGATTCACACTTGGATTTGATCCCCAACACATTCTTCTCACATATAGTCTCCTGAGAGACACCTAAAGATACCTCTTCAGTCATTCTACCAAGTTAAGAATGTGAATACTTCTGAGTATGGAAAATAAAATTAGGGAATAGATTTGGGGATATATAAAATTTTATTATGACTTTCTTATAATGCAAATGAACTCCAGAAGTGAGAAAGCTTAAGGTAAAAAATGTGAGTCCTTGATGAGAACACATCCATTGTCTGAGTGGCTTGTCTCAACGTCAACACTGATCTTTTGATTCCAGAAACCACTTTATAAAGGCTATGAAGGATGAGCTTTACAAATCTCTTATTACAGCCCTGCAAAATTTGTAATAACAATGCGACCATAACAATGCCATTAAAATAGTTAATAATTCACTTGGTCCCTATTTAACTCACTATGGTTGCCTAACTTCGCATAAAGGGATCAGGCTTCAGAGGTGAAACAAGACATTAACAGGTGTCGCAGGATCACAAAGGTGATTTCCCATTAGCCACCTGGTAAATGTTCTGGAAACAGCAGCAGGAACGCTGTAACTCACAAGGCTGCCTGTGCACCAAGTCATTATGTTAAATGAAGTTATTATTTTGGTTAAATAAATTCCAAGCCATTATTATAAACATATTAATTAAGGCTGATGGTGTAATGAAACAGGTTTACTGTTATCTTCACACATGTTATAGAAGTGGAGCCTGGTATAATTCGACTCTAATAAAGACCTCAGAATGAAGCTTTGAACATTAAAGGGCATTGCACCTGAGAAGGGAATGCATTTTCTCTTTGGACAGCTCCAGAATTAGTAAACTTTTGCCAAAATAATTTAGCACACTGGTTAAGAGAGCAGAGGCTTTGAAATGAGAGTGGTTGATTTTTTATGAGAGGCAATGCTACCTATTTCTGTATGACCTTGAGCAGAATTTCACAGCATCTCTAAACCTTGGTGTTAACATCTGCAAAATGAGGATATTAATGGCTGCTTCCTTATACAATTTTTGCCAGAATTAAATTACAAATCCTATGTTAAGTATGTCATATGTGGTGTCTGGAACAGACTCCATAAATGTTAACACTTACCATTATTATTATCCTCAAAATGTTTATATTGCCTGACCATTCATATTATTAATTGGACCTTATGTTTGAAACAAAGGAACCATCATATCGTGTTATACAAAGTTGACAAGGACAATAACTATTTTTTTCCAAGAGGAGATACTCACATTTTAACCATTGGGTAGTAGAATGGAGCCACCAACTGTCAGTGAGAAGAGGGATTAAAATGGAGAACATGGATAGATTAAATTTGGGTGAGAATATATATTTGAGTAATCAAATTTCTGATTTTATAAACTAGTAGAGGGTATATCTTAGAATTTGGTGAGCAGTTCTTCACTTCTAAATGAGAGTGAGGAAATGAATTTCTAACCGTGATTGAATTATAAATATGGCAAAGAATATTCTATCCATATCAATAGTTATAATTGAAAGGAGGAAGACAGTTTGGATCATACATGTTTAACATGTTTGAAGAAATTGTCACTGTGAAATGTCTTCAAGAACTGACCCCACTGAAAACCTAAATGAATAAATAAAAGTCACCGAGACTGTTTAAAAATATATATATTTCGCCCCTGGGTTTGCTATAAAAGGATCTCAGGGGTTATTACCATCTTATCAAATATTCCATTAAGACTAACAGCCCTAAAAGGGAACTGTCATTTGCCAAAATTTCCTCTGAGCTGTAGGAATCCTTTTTGTCAGTGTCATGCCTGGACCAGGATTCAATACAGAGAAGAATGGAGTCAGAACCTGGTTAATATATAATTAGCAATAAAAGGAGTTGGGCATTTGAATAATACATCACATGGTCAGATGAGAAGAATACCAAGAAAATGGAGAGAAGACGAGCTAAAGACAAATCAGATGCAGGAGGTAAGAAGGGAATCAGATGGCAAGTAGGAAGGAGATGGCTGGCGGTGGTGACAAGGACTGCTATTTGTACCTCTTCTTTCTTAGCAGTGATTCCTTGTTAACACTTACAGCATCTGTGAGGGCAGCCTGGAACTAGTATTCAAATCCTTATTTTGAACATTAAAAAAATATCAGGATGAGTCACAGGAAAGTGACTGGCACGGGGTTTCTCTAAGGAGTAGGAAACTCAGCTGGGACCTGTCGTGATCCTGTGCTACAATCATCAGGACACACTACTTCTGGGTGGTCACGGGGGAAACCCAAACATATCCCCCATGTGTGATCACCCCACCTTCCTCCTTATCCTGCAATCTCGAGGAGGTAGTGAAGCTTAGGGGGTCTCTCTTTACTATATCTCCTTGTGCCCCGGAAGTCCTATTGTCACTGCAAAACAGATAAAGTATGACTCAAAATCTGTGCTGATGTGATATGAAAGTATCATCCACTTTACCCGGGGCTTCTCAGAAATGTAGGATTTCATATTCCACCCTAGACACACTGAACTAAAATCAGTGCTTTAGAAGACTTCCTAATGACTTCAATGTTCCAAATAACTCTAGGCCAGTCTGGATATTCTAATTAAAATGCTTGAATTGGTATTTCCCCATTTTCTTTTATTTCATTTACTTTGACAATAGGCAGAGAAATAAGAGTATATTTTTTTCTTTTCTTCTCTGAGATGCTGAAGGAAGAGTCAACAATCACCAGTCAGGTTGGCATAACACAGCTCCATGACCATTTTCCCATCAATGCTTAGAGGTGTCTGATCTAATGTTATTTCTCTTCCTGCTCCACCACAAGTCAGGTCTGTAAGGTTCTCCCAGCAGCAGAGGCCCTCAAGAAAAGGGTGGAGAGGGAGGACACATCAGAACTGCCTGTACCCACCCACCCTCAGCAAGGAGAGCAAAGCTTGCAAGTATTCTCCTCTTAACAAGCAAAGCAAAGTGTAATTGAGTTTGACTAGGTAACAGGTAAGACATCATTTTAAAAGGTACATTTATGCAATAGACTGGGGAATCTTGCATAAGAAAAATCTTGCACTTTCCTCCATGAAGAAGATGAGCCCAAAGTCGCTATCTGAAAACTCAGGAAAAGACAAGTGGTCCGGACAGTAGGTCACAGTGCTCTGAAAATTCAAATTTATAAGAAGAGGTCATTATGGAAATTCTAATGACACAAGCACAAGTCAGATAAGATCTGTTCTTAAATGACTCTGCTTTCAAATTTAATATCAAATTGGAAACAGGAACATAAAAATTCATACATAAAAAGCACAGTAGGACTGAGAACTACAGAACACTAAAGAAAGAAGTTAAAGAGCATCTGAGAAGATGGAAAGATCTTCCATGTTCTTGGATAGGCAGAATTAATATTGTCAAAATGGCCATACTTCCAAAAATCCTATACAAATTCAATGCAATTCCAATTAAAATCCCAATGATGGACCTCATAGAAATAGAGCAAGCAATCATGAAATTCATTTGGAGGAATAAGAGACCCAGAATTGCTAAAGCAATCCTTAGCAAGCAGAGCGAAGCAGGGGGTTTCACAATACCAGACCTCCAACTATACTACAGAGCAATAGTAACAAAAAGAGCATGGTATTGGTACCAAAATAGACAGGTAGATCAATGGTACAGAATAGAGGACACAGAGACAAAGCCACATAAATACAGGTATCTCATACTTGACAAAGGAGCCGAAAATATACAATGGAGAAAAGACAGCCTCTTCAACAAATGGTGCTGGGAAAACTGGAAATCCATATGCAGCAAAATGAAACTAAACCCATATCTCTCACCCTGTACAAAACTCAACTCAAAGTGGATCAAGGACCTAGAAATCAGACCAGAGACTCTGCACCTACTAGAAGAGAAAATAGGTCCAAATCTTCATCATGTTGGCCTAGGACCAGATTTCCTTAACATGACTCCCAAAGCGCAAGAAATAAAAGCACGAATCAATGATTGGGATAGAGTCAAACTAAAAAGCTTCTTCTCAGCAAAGGAAACAATCAGCAATGTGAAGAGAGAGCCTTCAGAGTGGGAGAAAATCTTTGCCACACACACTTCGGACAGAGCACTAATCTCCAGAATCTACCAAGTACTCAAAAATCTTTACACCACGAACACCAATAACCCAATCAATAAATGGGCCAAGGAAATGAGCAGACACTTTACAGAGGAAGATCTACAAGCAATCAACAAATTTATGAAAAAATGTTCAACATCACTCGTTATAAGAGAAATGCAAATCAAAACCACCTTAAGATTTCATCTTACCGCAATTAGAATGTCTTTTATCAAGAACACAGGCAACAACAGGTGTTGGTGAGGATGTGGGGAAAAGGGTACACTCATACATTGCTGGTGGGAGTGCAAGTTGGTGCAGCCACTCTGGAAAGCAGTGTGGAGATTCCTTAGAAAACTTGGAATGGATCCACCATTTGACCCTGCTATCCCACTCCTTGGCTTATACCCAAAGGACTTAAAATCAGATTGCCTCAGTGATGCAGCCACATCAATGTTCATAGCTGCTCAATTCACAATAGCTAGATTATGGAATCAACCTAGATGCCCTTCAATAGATGAATGGATAAAGAAACTGTGGTATATATACACAATGGAATATTACTCAGCCATAAAGAAGAATAAAATTATGACATTTGTAGGTAAATGGATGATGTTGGAAACTGTTATGCTAAGTGAGATCAGCCAATCCCAAAAATCCAAAAGCCGAATGGTTTCTCTGATAAATGAATGATGATGCATAATGTGGGAGGGAAAGATGGCAAGAATGGAGGAAAGATAGCTAGCATAGAGGGAAGGGAGGGGTGGGGGCGGGTGGGGGGTAAAATTAATAACAGAGTGTGTGGCAGATACCATTGCCCTGTGTACATGCATGAAAGCACAGATGGTGTGACTCTACTTTGTGTACAATCAGTGAAACAATAGCTGTACTCCATTTGTGTTCAATGAATCAATAAG
>JAJEJO010000220.1:653563-717414 GCA_020662805.1 Glaucomys volans
AAAAAAAAAAAAAAAAAAAAAAGAACCAGCTTAAACCATTAAAAAAAAAAAATGCACATGATAGAATTAGCTTTCATGAGGAGAGGAAATAAAGAACAATTCAGTGATCAAGATTCTTGTCTAGATCAATAACTAATCTCTGACAACTATTTTGATTAACATGGATTAAGAAACTAAATGTCATAGAAATCAAAGAGTCACCATTCTAAATAAATTATGATAGATCACAATTTATAAACTATCTGTACATTATGTCTGCCTTACCTGGAAATTCTGTGGTCCATTATATTTCTTATTTAAAGATTAAATAAATGAGGAGCTCAAGGTGACTGATGTAGTTACTGAAAATGTTAAATGCCTATTTACTAATATTATTTATTTATCTGTTTATGGAGTTTTTGTTTTGGGTCAAGTTCTACTCCCCCAAATCAGATAGCACGAGGGAATAGGAGATCCAAGTTTGCTTTCATGCAACTTCTATTGTACTGCAAAAGAAAAAGAAGTAAATTTTTAAAAAGATTACTGATGTTGCAATTTGATTCAATAAATATTTGTTGATCATCTGCTCACTTTGAGGTGCCATGAGGAATGTGGTTGATAAGAATGCAAGAGAGGCCTGCCCACATGTTGTCCAGGAATTTTTGGATTAGGCAGAGTGGTGGGAAGCTGGCATATCTGTAGCCAAGATGGTCTGAAATGCTTTTTAGTTTGCTCAATTTCATTTATGTTATGTACATGCATGAGATGTAACAACAAATCCCACTATTATGTATAATCATAATACAACAATAAAAAGGTTTCTAGCTTTAAAAAAAAAAAAGCATAGTAGGTATCATAAGAGAATACAATAGAATTAAGAAAATGACCTCTATTTGAGGAGACCTCTACAGATCACTTCCTTAGTCTTCCTAGATGCTTGGCTATCTCATTCTAAGCCCACTTCCTGATTCTACAAGTAATACTCTCTCAGCTTGAGAACAAAACAGATTAAGGAAGTAACCCTCATTTGTAATCAAGTCCATTAAAATTTTATTGAGCAACTACTATGAGTAGGTTACTGCCTTCATAAATAGTTAGAGAAGAAAAATCAATCTATAGTTCATTGCAATTAGATAACAATAGTTATATGATAGTATATTTAAAGGCACAGTTATAGTGTGTATACTCAAACAATGCCTTAATATTGATGAAAAGAGAGTGATTAGCTGGATGGAGGGTTTGTTTAGGGAAGTGTTCTTTTGGGTTGCTACTAAATCTGCATGAACTCTTACTTGCTGTGATGGGCAGAATAATGACCTCCCACCGATGATGTTCCTGTCATAATCACTAGAACCTAGGAATATGTTCCCTTATAGAGCAAAAGGCATTTTGTGTGTGACTAAGTTCAGGATATTGAGAGAGGGAAATTGTCCTGGACTATGTGAGTGAATGAAGTGTACTCATAAGGGTCCTTAAACCTGGAGGAGAGAGGCAAAAGAAGAAACAGAGGAATGTTTGACTACAGAAGAGGAGGTCAGTATGATACATCACATAGAGTGAAAAGGTCTCCACCTACTACTGCTAGGTTTTAACATGGAGGAATGGGGCCTTACCTCAGAAAAGGCAGGGAGAGATCCTACCCTATAACCTTCAAGAAGAAATGCAGCTCTGCCCGCATCATGATTTTAGACCAACGTGAACTGTGTCAGGCTTCCGACATAACTGCACAACAATAAATATGTGTTGCTTTAAGCTCCTGAGGTAGTGATAATTTCTTATGGTGGCAATAGAAAACTTATATACTGGATCAGTTTATTGTATCAGCAAAGGGGGACTTGTTTTTTTTATCACTTCCTAAGACTTAGGTGTCTAGGTTTTTAACTTTGTTTTTTTTTTCTCCACATTTTTTACTGATGCATTATAGTATTACATAATGGTGGGATCTGTTGTTATATATTACTACATGCACTAAGTTTTTAATTTTAAAAAGGCTAAAAATTTATTGATGAATCATTTCTGGTTTTTAAAAATGGTTTCAAAGATTTTTTTTAAAGAATGTCAGAGAATGGGCTGGGGATATTGCTCAGTTGGTAGAGTGCTTGCCTCACCTGCACAAGGCCCTGGGTTCAAATGCCCCAGCACTCCTCCTCCCCCAAAAAATGCCAGAGAAACGTTTGTTTAACAGAATTCACATCTTGGTATCTATGACCAGTACCTACACAAACCATCAAACAATGGTGTCACATTTGAATAAATACGATCACAGAATAAACATTCTGAGTAAAATGGATAACATATATTGCCCCACTAAAGTAAAATAGCTTTCAAATTATATGGATTCCTATATGTTGCGTTTTAAATTTGTACCCTGTTCTGGTAACACGTGGCCAACTAGTTTGTACCATGGCAGATACCACCTGATTTGGACCCATTTGAGAGAAATGTAAAATTGACTATGGAAGACTTTGGGGTGCACATGAGAGATCCATAACAGTCAGCAGTTGGGAATAACAGAAGACAACATGCACAGCCCAGGAGGAGCCAATATGTTGCTGGAGGGTATCTCACAAGAAGACACGAAACTGGAATAATTCTTCAAATTTCTTGGGCTAGTTCTAGTCTGGACTAGATTCAGGGAAATGTTAGATGAAGCCCAGGGAGCAAAAATGACTAAATCTAAGACACAGAATTTTATAGCCAATATATTTCTCTTAGTTAATGTTGTACCAAGCACCGCCTTCGAACCAAGAGCTCCTGTGAACAAATCACTGGCATTTCTGCAATGAGACAGAAACATCAAAGGATGCATCATAACACAAAAACTCTGACTACATTTCAGAAAAAAATTTCATAGGCAAGTAAATTGTCTTTTATCACATCCTGGGTACTATCCGATCCCAGAATATTTTGTGTAAAGATTCTAGAAAGCTCAAGAGTTATCTGTGGTAAAAACTGAACTATTTGATTACAGATTTCATCAAAGGTTTTGAATATGTTTTTTCTTAATAAAAGAAAACACTACCAGGAAAGCACATGTGAGATGAAAAGTGAAAGTCCATAAGAGGGAGAAATTTATGAAATGTTTTAATTGGTTACACAATAACCTTCACATTTTATGTAGATAATTTTCAGACTTATAGCATAATACTGGCAACTACTACATTCACTGTAGATTTTTCTGTTGTAGTAAAAGAAAAATATTTCTCCAGTGATGAATTTTAAAATGCTTATTTTCTTTATACTAGAAAAACTCAATAACAGAAGTGACTCAAATTAGAGAATATCTTTTTTTCCAGAATTCCTATAGCCCTCCATAGAATATACAACATGTCCCTGAGCAACATTCTTGGAAGTCAAAATTCAGAATGTATTGATTCATTTTACAGTGGTAAGGTAATTTCTGTCATCTTTTTTTATTTATGAAATTCCATTACTGGAGTCAACAGCAATTTATAAACTGGGCTAAAAAGGGCTTATAAAGACTGGCCTTGACCAAGGAGAGGACAGAGAAAGTTTTCATTGAACAAACAGAGCTTATTCTTCATTAAATATCTATTTGAAAAATCTTTGCTACTTTTTGCATTAAATGTGCCCTTTTCTTAAAATCATTTGCAGTGATTAGTTAGTTGGTATAGATAGAAAAGTATTTAAATCATCAAGACATTTAGACAGTTTTATCAAACTGCAATTCGATTTCAAAGGAGTGTTTAGAATTGAATGATACTGCTTTATTTGGGGAAGTGAATGGTGTGTGTGTGTGTGTGTGTCTATTTGCACATGTACCAGTACTTTATGTCTTAGGTCCCAATGTCCCCCAACGATTTTATAACTGCTCTTTATGCTCCGTAGTTGTGTCTAATTTATATCTTAGTTTCTTTTGTATCATCTTCAGCATTAATAATGAATATTTACTGCATAAATATTGTAAATATTTCATAATTATTGTACTGGCCCAGTCAACAAATCTACTTATAGGTACTGAATTTAATCATGGGGAAATTGTACTTTATTTGTTCCATGGTCTGTGACTTATCTCTAAGAAAAGCACCTTTGGTGATTAGGCCTCCTGAGTCCCATATTTTCACAATAGATGAAAACTACAAACAGTTTATTTTAAAGAGTTATGGCACTGAATGATGGAAATTTTTAATGTAGGTGGGGGGGTATGAAAACATTGTTTCTGAAGTCAGTCAGAATGGAATTTTAATTCTGAGTCCACCATATACTAATAGTTAAGTGACCTCAGGCTAGAACATACACTTCTCTTATACAAAACGGGTTTGTTAATACAACTATTATCTGTTTGTTTTGTTATTTAAATTAAATGAGAGAACACAATGCCAATGCCAAATGCAGTGCCTAAATTTGATAGATGTTTAGTCAATACCAGTTTCCTTCCTCTTCTCCATACCTTCCTTTTAAGAAGCATTGTCATTGAGTTATTTATATAACCTGTCTTCTACCTAAGCAAAATAGGACTAACTTTTGCCTATATTAAAAACACATTCAAAATTTAACAGTGACTTCTAAATTTAGTGTAATGAGACTTTATAATCAAATATATAGTTTGCTTCATGATTTTGTCTTTTCTCTCAATGTTTGCATTTCCAAACTAAAAGTAATAACAACTTTACATAAACTATTTATGCTCAGATATATGTTCTTTAATATTAATTGACATAAATTCTTTATTTATGCTCAGATAAATGTTCTTTAAGTTCCTTTATCATTTTTGTTGGATTTCTCAAATAATCATTTGGTTTGCATATTTCTTTGCTGTGTCATTTATTTCTTGAAGGAAGACATGAACCACATAGGAAATTTAAGTTATAGCCTCCACATTTAATAGTAGCCAAATTAAAGAGAGTTGTTTTTCCTGAAAGTCCTACTGCAAAGTTAACTTTTTTTATTAGTGGGAAATTAAATTTATAGCTTCCAAGGTCCTTTTCAGCTTCTGCTTCAATCCCTCTTATTGAACTTTACTACCATGTTGACAATCTGAACTCTGCTTTTACTTCCTGGACTCTAGTTCTTTACTGCCTATTAAAAGCATGCTTATATATTTCTATTTTTCCCTTCCCACTGTAAACTATGGAATCCCTTGTCTACTGAGAACGAATGCTTTCATCTTCAACCTTTCCTAGAACCTTTGCTCTGTATGTACATTAGATTTTGCATAAATGAAGTTTGTCATCAGGGTTGCTATCACAGGAATTTGTCTAAAGTTGATCCATAAGCTGGTGAGAGAACACAGAAAACATGTTGGTGATGGAACAGAAGTAGAAGATAGCAATTTTGGTGGTAGTCATTATAAAAGTGACATGGGACGGGGTAGTGAAGGCAGTAAAGGTGGAGAGTGAGAAATAGTAAAGGATGTAGTAGGGAATCAAATATTTGTATTTCACTTATGGAGGGGAAAGCAATCCAAAACTTAGCACTGCGGTTTTAATGGAAGAAGGAAAATGACAGTTTTATAACTAAAAGTAAATAAAAATAGTAAAAAATAGTACATAAAAATAGTAAAATAGTACATAAAAATAGTAAATTATCCTCACTATAACTCTCTGAAACTGTGATACTCCCATTTTGTAGATGAAGAAAATGGAGAGCAGAAAAACTAGGTGACACATCCAACCTCACGAAAACAGGAAGTGGCCAATTTTCTATGTGGTCTAAAAGAACACTAGGTAGTCTAGCAAATCCCACAGAACACATACTTTCTCCCTCAGTGGGCTTTAATTTCAAAACCTGAGACAAATGGCTGTCCTCAATTCTAGTTTATCTTCCAGATATTGTAGTGTTTCTGAGCCTAGCTTCTTAAATAATTGAACTATCTTGCTCCCCTAAGAGGTTTTTTGGTTTTGTTTGTTTTTTTAAAAGAAAAAAAAAACAACTAAGTTTGACTTTGTGGATCCATTTTTCCTTAAACTCACGGTGTCAGGATCACATAGTGGTCAGGATGGTTTATTTCTGGCTTTCTACCACCATTACCAACTATTGGTCTGCTCCTCTTCTGAAATTAATTTACTTGTACTGCTATGAGAGCCAGGAAAATGAGCTGCTTAGGTCTCCTGTGTCAGAAAGGGGAGTTGACAGACAGCCCCAGCTGCTGTGCTCCAGACTGAATATAGCATCTGCACTAAGGCTGCACTTTTCTGATCTCAGACAAAGACTGAGCATGTTGGCAATATTAACACAGGTCCAGTCCTGTGGCATGCAATTCTACAAATGTGCGACTTTGGTCTAAGGGGTACTCATCAGTTTGGCCAAATCTTTCTTAGGACTGTACTATTGTATGAGACTCTTCCTATCCACTCTTTCTTCTTCTCTTTTCACAGGTGTGAGAATCACATTGTGGTTCAAAGTCTTTTTTTCCTACCTACTTCCTGTCACCCTCCTTCATCCTTCAAAGATTTCCCCTCAATATGTCTATTGCACACTCACCCATTTATCAGCATTTTGAAGAACCCAAACTAATCCAGTTACCCAATTCCCTTCTTGTCCCTCACACTATGTCCCCTCTAGATGTCTCTTACACCAGACTCATGCATGTTTTTACACTCTTTTCACTGTCATTCTATTATTGACTTTCTTTAAATTTGACCTTTGCATTCAAATTTTCTCCAGCCCTATATCATAAAATAGTCTTTCCATTCTGATATATGCACAAGAGCATTCTTTCTCTACTTCCAATCATTACTGAGCTTCTTGAAATAACAGTCTATATATCTGTCTACATGCCCATTAACCCGTCATTCGTTATCTGGCTTCTATGGCAACCGCTTGTTGAATTAATGTTTTCTCTGAATTCAATAGATATTTTCTCTATTGCTCTCTTTTTCAAGTTTTATGGAGCATTTTACATGATGAATCACTCTTGCCTTAAATTTCTCTGGTTCTTTGAGTTCTGAAGAATTTTAGTGCACTGGGTTTTCTACCAACTCTTTGACTGAACTTTCTGTGAGTTGATTTCCTCCTCTGGAACTCTAAGTGTACATGAGCCCCAGGAAAGTAATTATCAAGGGAGGTAATACAAGAGACAAAAAGAAATCTTAGACAGTCCTGTGACTCTAATTGTCACTCATCATAAATGACTTCCAAATCTCACTCTCTGGCTTTCATTTCTCTCTGGATTCCCAATCTTGTACTATTCAAATATGCCTGTTAAAGGCCTGGGAATTCCTCAAGATTCACAAGCTCATTTTATAGCAAACTGAACTTACTGTCTTACTTCCTAAACTTATTTCTCCTCTTGACTCCATCATTATTTTTTAATGGCACCATCCTCCTACTCAAATTCCCACTCGAATCTTTATTTAATTTGTGACTATTCTTCTAATTTCTGCCACCCACCTCAATTCCCTTCTCTTACTTAATTCAATTGGTTAGAAGAGTCATTGTCCTGTAATAACTCAAAACTTCCCAAGCTCATCTTCATTTCCACTATTGCTTCCTGAGGTCTTCATGAGCTTTCACTTCATTCAAATGGATATTACAATAGCTTCTCATTGTCTTCCTTTATTTTTTCCAATATCCAAACTTATTTACCTTCTAATAATTATAAAATATTCCTGAAAAACTTTTTAAATCACGGTATCTCCTTGCTGGGAATAAACTATCCATGTCTTTTAGAATTCAATCAATTTACTTCAACATACCAGGGTGTTGTCATCTATTTTGACATGTGTCAAAAGTAATTTGCCATCCTTAATAATTATAGCACTGATGTTTGAAAATAACTTATATTTAAAAATTCAAACAGATTCATGACTATTTTATAAACATCACTCCTTCTCTTACATATTGATATGAATTCTTGAGAAGTAATTATTATTGTATGCACCCTTTGCTATGCCAATATCCTACATATTAAACTGTCATTTTTGATGTAAGTTGAGGAAGAAAAAGTTTGAGAACTTGGTCTTCAGCATCAAGCCCATGCTCCCTAATGTAACACTTCATAGCACTTCATAATTTCATCCCAATCTTATTCTCTTCTTTCCCTTCTCACATACTCTTCATGCTAACCAGAAACAAAACAAAACGAAACAAAGATAAAAAAACAGCAATAACCACAAAAACCTAAATTCTTTATTGTTCACATACTACATATCATTCATTCTACTATCTGTCTTCCACATTTACCCATTTTGTTTTTGTGCCTGGAAAGCCCAGCTTCCTTCTGCAGACAAGTATTCTGAAGAAACAACTTCGTGGTGATTTGACTCTCTTCTTCCCTCAGCTCAAGGAAGCACTTTGCACTCTGAAGTTTAATATCTTACCTCCTACTCCTCTGTCCTTATGTCTGTTTTATTAAATATTGTTATATTTAATATTATTATTATTTTTATATTATTCAATATTTAATAAAATGTTAAATACTTTCTATTTAATATTTTAGTTTTAAAGGTAATGATTTAATTGTGGACTAGAATGTAAGCCCCTTGAAAATAGAGCTGTTTGCATCTTTCACAATGCCTGATATAGCATGGGTATTCAAAAAGCATTTATTGAATGAAAGGACTTTGCGAATTCATTGTTAAATTTATTCAGTGGTTGAATATGACCCTCTGTAAGTTTAGTCATTTCCCCTATATAATACTGTTCTGAATCATTTACTCAAGTATTAAATCAGTCTTATTGCCTTTATCCTGAGAGTACTACTGTTACCCTTTCTCTATTCAGGGAAAGGAAATTATCTCCAAATTTATTTTTCTACGTCTAAGCTCATTTTATCTTTCTCTCAAACTTCTGATGGACTGGAGAGGCAAGTCCTACTGTATAAATATGTAACATAGTTTTTCAAAATCCAAATGAAACCTTAATTATGGCATACCGAGTGTCCTCATAGTTCTTCCTCACCTCAGGAAAACTAGTTGATTAAATATAAGTTTCTCTTAATGAACCTATATTCACCTTCTCCTAGCATACTTTCACAGGACCTAAACCTAAAGTTCCTGGTTTTCTGCTCATCAATCTTGTTTGCTCAGTGTATTCATGGTCTATGTTTGAAGCAAGGTCAGTTGAATGAGGTTGAAACTCACCCAGGTTGAGAAAGTGCTTATAAAAAGAAAACTAATTTCAAAATCAAACCATAATCACATATCCATTATTGCAGAGAGCAGAAGGGACAAACGAGGTTACCTAACTTATTCTTTTGCACTGGGGACCAGGATACTTCTAACCTTTCCTGAAACAATGATCATCTTCTTTGGTCCTCGGAAAACAAAGGACCTTCAGGATATGCCAGTTTCATTTTCTTCCCCACACAATTTATTTTCCTGTTCTGATTAGCAGCAAGAAAATTTGTCAGTAGGCTCTTTCTGACAGAAGAGGTATTGTGAACCCAGAACTGCCTGAGTAATAACAATGAGTTTGACATATTTATTTGATAATTTCATACACTTGGCTTTTAAGAAATAAAATTGTAAGCAATTTTTTCCCACCAAAGGAAGCTGATTTCACTTAAAAAAAAACAAAAAACTGTTGTTAGAAATTTTGAAGAAAGACAAGAGATGCAAAACTGTTGTCCTTGGTGAAAAGAGGGAGGAAAAGTCAGAGGTAGATTCAAAATGATGCTCCTAGCAAGCATCTGGTGCACACCAAACTGTTCCTTGTCTACAAGTTTGGAAAAGCCAAAGTGTCTGTTCAGAAAGAGAAAATGCTTAAGTTAACTGAAAGCAACTTTTGATTACTTTTCTAAAGGAGAGACAGTAACTGAAAGCTTCTCTTCAACTTTAGCAAGATGCATTTGTCTGACGGAAGACATTTGGCATTTAGGAGACCATGGGGACTGCATTCCTAAAACTGCTGATCTGCAAAGAATGTAAAGAAATTTGTCACAAACATTATGGTTTTCTTGCATTGGTGTGGTTTCATAAATCAGTTCTTATTGCAGACTTCATGGACAAATGCCATGGAAAAGACTGAAGGGCTTTTTCAGTCTCACAATGGAGTTTGTTTCTCAGCAGCAGAAGCAATCAGCAGAACTTTCAAGGAGAAAGGGCAGTCTCTGTGCCAAATCTCCTTAGATCATAAAAACAATATGAAAGAAAGAGTCCTGTCATTGAATAGTGGATGCACACACATGCACTCTGTCTCTCTCTTTCACACACACACACACAGAAAGAAGAGAGACACACACACACACTTACACTGCTCTATCCTTTGTCAACCAGATCAATATTTCAGACACAAATGAGGTGAGCTCAGGGGAAGAGAGATTCATATTGAGGTGTGAAAACATTCTAGGAAGAAAAAGACAGATCCGTTTAAGAGTACAAATACACCCAATAAATCATGGTGAGCTTGGTGGGGTGACTGCTCTTCCTTCTGGCAGCTTTGTAATTACTCTCTCAACAACTTTCTTTGGAAACAGTCACTCTATATGCAAGACAATTACAGCACTGGGTATCACTGCTGGCCAAAGCCCAGGCTATGTATGTCACAATCCATTAGTTAGGAGATGTATCTGAGCAGTCTGAAGTTTATTAAACCCAAGTGCCACTTTTCCTGATCACTTTTCTCAAGGTCTCCCAAGGGCAGTCATTGACTACTTCTAATAGTCCATCAATCTGGTGTGCAAATAATTCTCTCCAAGTCCAGACTTTATGAATTATTAAGCGATCTATGAGATCTGGTAACTCTCAACTCAGCTCTCCCAAAACAACATTCTGATATTTTGTTATAGTTCACAAGGAGAGATCCTCAGAAAGCAGTACATTCAATGAAGAACATCATTTCACTTTACCTCATGAGAATTTGATTTGTCTGGATTTGTGTCCAAGCACATTAGAATGTATTTTAGGAAATTCAGAACAGAAAGGATATTGATAGTGAAAGTTCAGAAACATTTTTGCTTTTCTCTATGCCTGAGATTCCCCTTCTCAGAAATACCTGTTCTTATGACAGCGACCCATTTCCTACTCAAGTATATAATGACTTGCATTATTCTCTAAATGGTTACCATGTAAAAGCATTAGTCTCTGAATAAATTTGTCAGGGAAGAGGCCAAATCTTTAATGGTCTCAGCTTGCCAGCTGCAGTGTACTGAATCTGTCCCATACAAATTTGAAAGGGTAAATTTTGAACTTTTCAGGTAATTCTGACAGCACTATGAAAAATGAAATATACAAAGCAAAGTTAATGAAGTCTCAAAACTGCTCATCCCTAATTTACTATATTATCTGTGGTCTTGGGGGTATTTACCTCTGTTGTATTTTCATGTTGCAAATGCTACATGACAATGTGCTACTGTGATTTTTTTCACAACTTTGTGTCGAAGACTTCACATTTGATGACTTCATGTTAGTAGATTGAAATTAACCATATTGGGAATATTTATACCACAGAAATCCGCAAATACCAGAAATATGCGTTTGTTCTTTTCCTGCAGAGAGCTGGGTGTTAAACACTTACCAGCACCATCACTGGTGAGTGTTAAAATCACCTAAGCAATTTAGCTTCAGAATCATCTTTCAGAAAGTAGAAAAGAAAATCATAATACTAGCCAATTTAGTCATTGTCTCACTAATCCCCTCTTGCACAGCTATTGTGTGTTTTGGTCATATTCTATACTTGGTAACCTTTTTAAGATTGTCGGTAATCAGGGATGATTTTGCCAAATATGGGCCCCAAGTATTGTAGACGGAACTGGGATTGTATGACCAACTTCCTCTCTTCAAAATCTGGAACCAGAGAAGCAAGTAACTGAGGCACAAGGTAAATGGCTATGAGACTGACTCAGAGATGAGAATTTTATGATCTGAGAATCCCTACATTGATCTGGGAAATAATTTCTTTGGGCCTGAACATATCATGGTAAATTAAGGGAGTCTCAAAACAGCCCTCGACTTTGGTTTCTAAATTCTCTGGACCCCATTTTGTGCAAAGAATGATGTCATAGTCCACGTTGCAGTGATTAAAATCTGGCAAAATCATGTGCGACTTCTATGAGAGTGTTAAGTTTCCATTTTAATAATTTGTTAAAATTTACTGAACACCTGCTATATGATGAGCACATTATTCTCTGTATAATATCTTTTGACTTTAGCAACCTTATATAAAGAAGATATAATTATTATTCCAGTTTGCAGATGAAATTTTAAAAAGAAAGAAAGAAAAAAAGAAACTTACAGCACTTAAGCAACATGCTGGTTTCCATATCTAGTAAATAGTAGAACAAGGTAAGTCTGGATCTAAATTCAACTTTTCACCAAGCACAGGACTGATACCTGAGTCTCTAAAGGTCTAGAAGTGTTAATAAGAAGAAGGGAAACACTGCCATTGGTGGTATTTTTAGTTTCTTGATACATAAGTGGCTCTCAGGTTTCCTATGATTGTAGAACTGATAAGAGATTTGGAAAGTTAAAAATTGAAAGAATTCAGTTAACCTGCATTTTTGTTATTAGGGAGATGGCAATCGGGACAAAGCAAGAGATCTTCCAATCTACTCTAGCTGATCAAATGTTGGTGATCTCACATATTTGAATCTAGGCAGAAAACAAGACAAGGATAAACTAAACTTTCAGGGAGAACTTTTAGGTAAAAGACATGAATGGATTCCTTTTAAAAGAGGAACACTTGATAAAATAAAATGGGCATACTTAGTCTAGAGAAGGAGAAAGTCAGAGATTACCTCAGATTTGTTTGTAAATTTATTTTATTTATTTATTTATTTATTTATTTATTTAATTTTTACAGATTTCATTTTGATTCATTGTACACAAATGGGGTACAACTTTTCATTTCTATAATTGTGCATGATGTAGATTCACACCATTCATGTAATCACACAGATGACTTGTCTTGTAAGAAAAAATATTAGACTTATTTTCATACCAAAGAAGAAAATTGGGTGCAACTTGGAAAAATTAGAAAAGTAAATTTGTATTTAAAAAATCATTCCAATGATTAGAGGTGTTAAAAAACAAATTCACAATGAACTTTCAATCACCCACAAAGAAAAATGGAATCATGTCATTCCTAGAAAATGAATGAAGTAGAGACCATTAGGGTAAGTGAAATAAGCCAAACTTAGAAAGTCAGTGGTCACGTGTTTTCTCCCATACATTGCAGCTAGCAGGGAAAAAAGGAAAAGAAAGGTGGAGATTAAAATCAAAGGAAAGGGACCCCAGCGATGACAGATAGGGAGAGAGGGAGGGGGGAAGTGCTGGGGAGTGATATTAGTCAAATTATATTGCTATATTATGCGCATGTATGAATAGGTAACAACAAATCCCACCATTATGTACAACTATAATGTACCACAATAGAAAATGTAAAAAGAGAAATAAATTTTCAAAATCCCTAAAACAAACAGAAACCCCAAAGTGACCGGCCTGAAGTGGTAGTGAATTTCCTACATTGTTGGAGATGTTTAAACAGGAATAAATCATTCTGACAAAAGATTCAGGATGATCTTTGAGATCATTTTGAACTCTGATTTTCTAGGTAGAAAGAGTGGTGATTGTCACCCTTAATTACTCTCAGTCCTCTATCTGCAATCATCTAACTTTTCCAAAAACAAGCTCTTTGGGGGCAGCTTTTTTTCAAAGACCAACCTTGAACACAAGGCAGGAGCAGTGGGTAAAGAGACTAACCAGAGTGACAAAAGCATTCATTTTCCAAGCTGAGAAAAGCATCCCCTAACCTTGCAGCAGGATATGGCTGTTTTCACTGGGTAATGTAAGATATTCAGTGGTTGCGTGAAATGTTGCCATAAAGAAGATCCAATTAAAAAGAAAAAGAGAGAATAATCAGTGAAGGGGAATACGTGTTATTTACTCAGAAGGACTTTCCAGGTCAATGGAATATTAGCAACAGAAAATGTATTCTAAGGAGTGAGAATGTGCTGTATTAGAAATAGGAAGATTCGCAAAAAGTAGAAATAGATTTCATGTCTTAATACTTTTAAAATCTTAGATACTTTTAAAATCGTGGATGCTCTGTGTAATTGAAATGATGAGACTACTGTTTTGCCTATGGTGTTTCTTTAGCAAACTCTCAGTTGTCACTTTTTCTCATTGTTCCAGTCAGTAAGTGTACTATTCTAATCACAAGTGTAAGTCCTAATTGTTTTAAGCCATAAATACAGTAACAACTCATTTGACCATGTAATCACAATTTATTTTTGTTGATGCTAGTGTTTGTTGAAAACTAAACATTTTAGTTATCTGATGTTCTATTTTCCCCATGTATGAAGTGGACTAGATATTGCAGGTTCTCTGGGCTAATCTTGTGCAGGTTACTTTACTTTTCTGTGTCTCATTTATATGCACACAAGTGTGAAAATTGTACTTCCATCTCAGATCAGTCATTAAGAACAAATTAAGTAATATACAGAGAGTTGAGCATTTCAGACAGTCATGGTCATAATAGACCCTTAATAAGTAATAATAATTGCATTATTGTTACTATTATCAACTTTTAAACAGGTGATTTGAATTTTATTCCACTGATCACACTGAATTGAATGATTCAGTGCTATAAGAAGTTATACTCTAAAAATTTCCTAGCTCTCTTCATTAGGCACAGATTGATTTACATATAAACAACAATGGGAATGTTATTGCCATTAATTCATTTTAAACATTGGTAATGGTAGGTTAAAGAATAGCAAATGTGGTTATCTAAGATTTATTGAGAATTCCCATTAAAAATTCACATCAGAAATGATTGCTCTTGTTCAATACACATCATTTTGATGTGAAGTGTAATTGTGCTTCCCAGCACCTGTATGGTAGCTATTTGAAGAACAGTGGAGTGAAGTTAAAAATAATGTCATATTTTATCTTCTTGAGTCCTCAGCAACTCTAATGGCTGACTAGTAAGGGTAAGGATTTAATGACAAATGATGATGAATGATTTAGAATGATTGCAAAAGTTAAAAGAAAGTGTTCTTAGAGAATAGAAGCAAGTGTGTGTGCAGACTAATGTATTCATAGTGCTTCAGTTTTGGATTCTGGAACATTTTTGAACTCTGGACTCTCTGCTAACCTTGTCCAGGGTTAAAGCAGTGCTGTCCACTAGAGGAGCCACTAGCCATATGTGGCTCTTTAGATTGGTTAAATTTAAGTAACTTTAAAATTCCATTCCTGAGTGGTTTCAACTACTCAGAAGCCTCATGTGGCTAGAGTCTATTATACTGGATAGTGTAGACATAGAACATTTTATCATCCCTGAAAGTTCAAAGGGACAGTGCTGGTAGAAGATGGGAATGGAGAAGGAAACATTTGTCAGAACAGGGAAAATGAGATGGTTGGACAGAATGCTGTGGATGTTCATTAATCACTGGAGATTAAGGAATAATTAATAACAAGTATAATTTGCATTGTGTGGACAAAAAGATTGCTGTACATAGGGTAATATATTGCCACGCCAATCCACAGTGAGTCTGCCTATAAGGTCCTGGTGAGAGTGAGGGAAACCTCCACAGGAAATTGGGCATCCAAAATACCAAGATTAAAGAAAGCAAAAACAAAAATCACATCATATTCTATAGTTAAGGGCAACAGACCCAATCATAATTTTTTTTTTTTTTAGAATGCAGTTCTCTGAAAGGGATCTCCAGTAGCAATGAGCTGCAAGCACTTCTCTTGCTACAGACCTTCTGTTAAACCATTGATGAATATTCATGTCAGCTTATTTTAATCACATTTTTCTTGTTGTAACATAATTCTACATAATTTATTTTCCTTTTGTGGGTGTTTAAAAATTAATGTTCCTCCCCCCACGAACACCCAGCACACACACATATCACCACCATTTTCAAGCCCCCAACTTTTTCTTTTCTGATTCTGAAGACAAAGAGGACATTGAATGACACAGAGAGGTAGCTGCACTACAATGTTACCATTGAAAGTCAGTGCTTGTGTCCTGGGCCCTTTCTGTGGAATGTGATGGTCTGGAACACTAAGCTCTGCAACAAGGCAGGGGGGACCCAAGGAAATCTACAGGGTCAGAATGTCAGGTGACAGCAAATCTGTGTGAGGTCTGGCTTACCCATACAGGAGGCCAGAGAGCCTGTGAGTGGGCTCAAGACAGAGCCCCCCCCAAGTGGACTTAAAATCCAATGGAAGTCCATACATCTTACCAGATGGTGGAAAGAGCAAGGTACAGGGCAAAAAGAGACCAAGATGAACAGAGAGAGGAATGAGGACAGATACACACATGTGCACTAATACTCGCAAGTACCAGAGGGTGGGGGGGAGGGAAGGATAAAGAATACACATATTCAACAGAATTCAAATGATTTCTGATTCATTTCTTGTTCATTTTCTTTTTCTGACTCCTAAGTAAATCCTTATCCAATAGAGACTTTACAGTTGATACAACATTATGTTTAAGTAAGAACTAGGAATTTCTGAATAATAGATAAAATGCAAAACCAAAAATAGTGATACATGTTTTTTGTTTGTTTGGTTTGGTTTTGGGTTTTTGTTTGTTTGTTTGTTTGGGGGTTTTTTGGACACTAGGGATTGAACCCAGGGGGTTACTTACCTTCTAAGCCACATCTCCATTCCCTCCCCTGCTCTCTTTAAATTTTGAAACAGGGTCTCATGAAGTTGCTTAGGGCCTTGCAAAGTTGCTGAGGTTAGCTTTGAACTTGCGATCCTCATACCTCAGTCTCCTGAGTTATGGAATTTATGGGCATGTGCCACCATACCCAGCTGATATATGTTTTAAACGAAATCTTTAGGTCAAATGAACAATTGACACAATTAGCAAGATAGTAGTAAACTGGTACAGATAGTAGTGCAAAAGTCACTAGTCTGTCTGTGAACGTTGTTTTTCTCTCAGTCTAGAAACACAAACTTTCCATTTCAGTTATGCTCTGACAAGCTGTCTACAAAGAAGTAATGCTCCCCAGAAGCTAAAATAGGAGCAGTTCCAGGACTTGGCACCTACCATGCTTCACTATGTTATGAAATGACTAAAAGTCAAGTGAAGCAATGCAACATTTGGTGGTCTTCTGTAAGCATGGATTATTTATTCCCAAAGAAAGCACTTGCCTCACTTTTTATCAGTTGTTACTTTCCACCTTTCTTGTTGATTTGGTTGTTTTTGTTTGTTTGTTTGTTTGTTTTTCTATTTTCTTTCCAAGAGTACAAGTAGGGAATTCTGGAGTACTATGTGAAAGTTGGGCTCAGTCAGGTTATATTAATTTCTATAGTTTCCCAGGGGTCTTCACACTGTCCGAACAGAATAAAACACTGGAGAAGCATCAAACGAAAATAATTTGTACCAAAGTACTGTCTATTGCATACTTTTGGGTGAAGACAATATTAGGCAATTCTAGGCTATCTGAAATGACTTTGGGGGACTAGACCCTATCAACCTTATGAATCTCTTTTCTTTTGTATTTATACAAAGTTTATTACATTCCTGCTTTCACTAGACATTGTAATCTTTGAATTCCATTGGGAAAACCTATTACTCCTACATAAGAACAAAGACTCAAATAAAATCTATCTAAAATGTCCAACTTCAGAGTACTGTGATATTTGCATTTTACAGAAAACATTTTAAAATCATTTTAGTAAGTGGAATCCATTTTCCTCCATGAACTGTTAATACTGAATTCTTAATAGCTTCCCCAGGGTTTTGTGTCTTGCTATAAAGCCTTTTGTGATTTCATCATTGTTAAGGCACAGTAAACAATCACAGTTTACGCTCATAAGCATAAAACTCTCAGTCTATTACTCACTCTAGATTTTATATTCATAAAGATAGAAAACTTATTTTCCATGCAATCTGAGTATGAGACAATGTTAAATCGGTTTATAAGCCTGGCGCACATTGGTATAAACATTCCAAAAATGCTCTAATGTATAATATCAGCATTTTAAACTCTTAAACAGACAATTATGCCTCCAAATTTCTCAGGCTTTTAAATAAGCCACTGACTGCTTGTTTCCTTTGTTGGAGCTATACTTTGCTTTTGTTTCTTATTTCTTTGTTTTGGTTCTTATTCTTCCTTCATAGAAAGACCAATATGTCCCTCTTCAAGTAACACCTCTAAACCCTTCTTCAAAATCTTGAATTTCTAATTTTGGTTTAAAAATTATTGTTTTTAAAAAAAGTCTGTATCTATACTTAACTCTGGAACAAAAAATGTCAAAGGTATCAAATAAGATATAATTAAAATTCAATCATTTATTTTTTTCAATTAATAGTTTGAATAAAAACAAAACAAAAAAGTACACTACAAGTATATACAAAAGGTAAAAATTAATATTATTATTTAATCATAGATATATCTCTAATATCGTGGTTTATCTTCCTCAGTGTATTTTTTCATACAATTATATAAATATATTTAAAAATCAATCTTTCTAAAATCATAGCATACTGCTGTATATAAAGTTTGATATAAATGGATTGAGCACTTTCCTGCTCTATGTCCTGCTCTTCCTAAGCATTACCTTATATTTTATTTTGTTATCTGACTATGCAACAATGTATTTATCCATCTACATTGCTATTGTGAGATATTTGGTTACTTATAACTTTAAAGAAATGAATAAAAGAAAAGCTTTTCCCTAAACCCTGAACTAGATTTCTGATTATTGTATTAGCATACATTTGTCAGACAAAATTTAGAAGTTTAAAATACATCACACTTAAATGTAATTACTTGTTTAACTGAAATTATTTTAAGACTACACAGTAACATGAGTGGAAATTTACAGCCTGAATCTTTATTCATTTTCCTTTCCTTTCCTTTTCATGTTTCATAGATTTCTTATTTGTGTACAATGAATCAAAATGAAGTCTTTAAAAAATTTTTTAATAAAAATTTTAAAAAGTAGTTTGTGTTTTAATTATTTGGATCTTTTCTCTCTTATAATCTTTATTAATTTTTGTGTATTCATTTTATATCTGGTACCTTATTGACTTTTCTTCTTGGGATTCATTATTTAGGACCTAAAGGGGCATTGCTTTACCTTTATTGCAGAATCGTTATATGAAATTAAATATTTACTTTGCTTTTACCTAGAATTTTCCTTTAAAATTTCTTTCAGTTTTTAAATTTGTCTAGTTTCAATAATTCTGCTTTCCCTTGTATGCATGCATGACAACATCAAAAATACCTTGCTTTCAATAGATGCAAATAATAAAGTTATTGCCTTGATCTTAATGGCTATCCCTCTTGTGTCTCTTTGTTCAATTTGAATTGGGCTGAATAGGCTGATATTTTCAGGAGCTTATTCTTTATCCTGTAAAAGAATGTCTTTCTTTCACTAGTACACTAAAGTGTTTTTTATCTTCAGTGAAACTACTAAAGAGTAGTCAAACTACTCTTTAGCCTCTATCAAATTGAGCATTTCTTTTTCATTTGATGTACTGATAGTTTTCACTATTTGAGTAGCTTCTTCTATATTAAACTACACTGAAATTCCTGAATTAAATATTTCTATCACTTAGTTTTCTTTAATTAAATATAATTTGTTATATTATTATGTTTTCTTACATTATCAGAGATATTTGATAATCTATGATTTCTATTCTAGAGACACATGTATGTGTGTATGTACACATGTGATTTGAGCATGTAGGAGTCTTATGGCTATTTTGTTCAGGTTTTAGTTTCTGTGTGTAATACCTTTGAAGTTGAGACTTTTCATTTGTTGTAGTTGTTTGTACATACTATGTAAAAGTTTCAAGCATCTGTTCTTTGTTGGTTGTTAGAACTCACCTGTAAAATTGCCCAGATCTAGAGTTACTTAGGGCCCTAACCCTTTGACAACATACCAGCTTCTCTGAAGGTTACTGGCAGATTGATTGATTAATTTATTTGTTAAGCCTAATATACATGCCCTGTATCTTTCCGAGTAGGAAGCCAAAATTGAAAACATCATGGTCTCACTTATCACAGAGTATACAACCTAGTGCAAGAATCAAATCTTAAACAAGTCAACTCAAGAATAACTCAAGGTATTTCCCTTGAGACTTTGTATAAATTTTTAAAGAATATTCCATGCATTTAAGAAATAATAGTTTCTCATTGTAGAGGATACAGATGTATAATTTATAATGCATATATTTATAATTTATGTAAGATATAATTTATAAATTTATCATTTATATAATATATGCTATGTACTTATAATTTTATATATATGTATATATGTATATACACAAAACACTGAACATCTTTAACAATAACTTCAGTATACACATGTATAATTTTCATAGAGCTCAAAGATTTCAGAACCTAGCAGTATGATGTGTAAATTCTAAGTAAAGAAATATTTTTATGTCATTATTTTTTTTGTCTCTTAGATCCAGAAATGCCTAAAAATATTTAAATGTTTTTCACAAAATTTTCTTCTTACATTTTGTCTTAGACCTGCTGTAACAAAATATGACAGACTGGGTAGTTTATGAATAATAAGACTTCATTCCCCAGAATTCTAGAAGCTGAGAAGTCCAAAATCCAGACACTGTCAGATTGAGTGAGGTTTAGTGAGGGTCCATTTTCTGGTTCATAGATGGCACCTTCTCACTGTGTTCTCACATTTTGGAATGGACAAGCTATCTCTGAGCAGTCTCTTTTGTCAGGACACCAAATTCCAATCATGATGGCTGCCCATGTGGTTTAATCACTTCCCCAAATCACTTTCCCTTAATCTAACATGTAGCATAGTTCCAGGCACATGTTAAGAAGTAATATGTATTTAATATTATTACTATTATCTTTATCAATAGTTATTTAATTTGAGAGTCAAAACAATTTAGGGTGATTCTCATAATGGATCTAAGGTCTTTCGTTTGTCATTTTGTTTTGAGTAATTTTTCTTTGAATTCTCAATTTTTCAGTATTTGGCGATGGTATTCTTACTGCATCATATAGCTTTCCATTCTTTTTCAGTGATACACTGGTACAGATTTCATTTTTAATTCTACTTGGTGGTTATCGTTACAACTTCTAAAACTAATCTTTTAAAATGTAAAATATTACAAACATATGGAAAACCACAGAAAACCCTATAACTGACAGCACACGAGAATGTTGCAGTTCGATTTAACAGATGTTAACATTTTGCTCTGCTTGCTTTGGAGCTTTCTCTTAAAGAAATAAACCACTACGGACAAAGCCAAAGCCCAGCTCCATGCTCCCCACTTTGCTAAAGGTGGTGGGTAATATTCTTTATACGTTTTTATACTTTTTGCTATATGAACCAGTGTTTCCCTAATTATCCAGCTAATAATTAAATTTTTTTGATTCTCTATATGACAAAATTAAGACCTTAGCATTTTTCTACTGTGCTATTCTTTCTTTTTGTTATAACTTCAAAATTTACATTTAGACTGCTTTATTAAATTATGATTATCATACTTTGTACTTTTTCATTCAATGATGGAAGTATTTAACTTCAGCATTTTCACTCAATGTACATAATTATTTAGCTTTGGTTTTAAATGATCATAAGGTTCCCCACCAATCTATTTTACCAGTAACTTCTCTGTTATGGATTTCTTGATTTTATTTTATCTCCTAATCAGTTGGTGTGCATGTTAATTTTAAAACAACATATAAATATTCCGCTTTCTAGGATGACTAAGAAAACTTTTTGAATTTCTTCATGAGAGAAATACTTGTGAGGGAAGAAACATATTCCAAAATATTATTCTCTACTAGCCATGCTGAGTTCATTGTTCCGTCCTCCATTGGCCAACAGCATAGCAGAGAAGGCAGTCAACAGTCAGCATGCATGCTATTGACCATTCCTCAAGTTTATATTTTTTGGGTTTGTTTGTTTGTTTGTTTGTTTGTTTATCTGTTTTAGAACTCAAAGATATTTTGATATTTGCAGTATTCTTCCAGATGAAAACACCTTTTTTTTGTTCTGTTATATTATGACAATTCCTTTTCATCTGTTTCCTCATATCAACTGTAAGCTTCACAAAGTTTATTTCAATTTTGTTGGTAATCATTGCTTTTGTTCATTTTTTACTTTTTTCCTGATGAACACATTTAGTTAATTAGCCTAGTTGACAAAGCACTCTCTGCCCTTTTTTAAAATCTCTTCCTTTATTTCATGTATTTTTCCTTCTAAATTTCTGGCTCCTGTTCTATTTTCTTCCTCTTTCCTCTTTCCTCTTTCCTCCTTCTTCCTTCCTCCTTCCTCCTTCTCCTTCTCCTCCTTCTCCTCCTTCTTTTCCTCCTTCTTGCTTCTTTTCAATTACATTGTGAGAGTCTCAAGTTTTTCTACCATATTATTAATTTGACATTTTTTAACTTTTTATATCAAATTTTTCTACTCAGATTTTAATATTGAGTTCCGTAGGTCTCTTTGCAATTAATTCACAAGCCCTCCATCCACTGATAGAAAAATTCTACTGTATTTCCTTCTCGTGTCATTCTTTTCTTATTGCAATGCACTTTACAAAAACAAAATTTTTTTGCAGTGTTTGGGCTTGCCTAGTGCTAGGCAAGTCCTCTACCTAGCTGAACAACATTCCCAGCCCCCACAAGTTGTGTTTATATACTACTGACAAACAAAATTAATTTCTAAAGTTTATTCTGCTAATCATCATTAATGTTTATTAGAGATCTGCTCTTCTACCTCAAGTTAATGTTCCTACCCAAGTTTGTATTGTTTTCTAGGCTGTATCTTTATTTTTATTTCATCAACCTTGGGTAGAGGGCAAACAGATTTAGGTTTAGGCATTTTTTGGGGGGGCGGGGGGTTTACCATTGATTAAACTCAGGGGCACTGAACCACTGAGCCACACCCCTAGCCCTATTTTGTATTTTATTTAGAGACAGGGTCTCACTGAGTTGCCTGGCACCTTGCTTTTGCTGAGACTGACTTTGAACTCATGATCCTCTTACCTCAGCCCCCAGAGCTGCTGGGAATACAGGCATGCACCACCTTACCCGGAAGCTTTAGGGTTTTTAAGAGACATAGTGTGTAGCTCTTTAGTAGCTGCAAGTACACATTTCATGATATAATGAATCAAGCTTGTCTTCTAGTATATCTCATCTATATATTTTCTGGATAAAATAGTTTTATAATGGATGTTTAAAAGAGAGGCAGACATAAAGTGGGTGGAAAAAAGAAGGGACTTAGATGCCCTACTCAGCTCCTATTTAATTTATAGGGACTAATTAATTTTCTGATTGATATAAACTGTTGTGTTTCTGATTCAGGAAATAGATAACAAAAATGGGAAGAAATTTTTGTTTTTTCCATCCAGATTTAACTGAGTATTTGTCTTCTGTTTCTCGTCCGTCACTGAATGACGCTTCAATCCAATTTTATTGGTCTTATAGCAAGAACTCTGTTGGATAATCTGGTTTTGTATTACAGCATGGTGTTTCTATTAGCGCTTGTCTCAGCTTCCAGTCAAAGAGCTGGGCAGGGAACAGGAACTTGTTTCTCTTTCAGAGCCAGGAGACTCTCTAGGGTGGCCTTGCTGCTTTGATTTCCAACCTCCCAGGGCGTACTCTCCCTATCTTATTGCTCTGTCATGGCTTTCATTCTCAAGGTCATATCACAGTACAGTATGTCACACAATGCACTCCTATTCTGGTCACCTCAAAATAGGAAGGGACTAGAAAGAAAGGACAGAGAGCAAAGGAGATGCACAAGCTGCCTTTTAAAGGAAGTTCCAAGAAGTTCTCATGGATCTTCCTGCTTATATTCTACTAACTAGAATTTTGTTACAAAGTCATGACCACTTACAGGGAGGACTGAGCAGGGAAATAGATATTGCTGAGAAGAGTCATGCACCCAACTCAATTAAAAGATTTCTAATAATACTAAAGAAAGGCTAGAGATGAGGAAGACTAGCAGATTCTGTCACATGTCTCTTTACCCTTTTCAAGGCATTTTGCCATGTCTTTTGAGCAGATAATTGGGAGAAGTTGAATCAGAGGTTGGTAACCAGAAACCACTTAAACCAAAATAGAAACTCATTTTGGTACTTTAGATAAGTCAAACAATTGGTTTTATCCTTTAATAACCTTATGTTAGATGAGATTTATACAATCCCATACTTATCTGCTTGTTTACACTGAGATCCTGCTATGTGTATGAGAAAAACACTTGTTCATTCTAAAGATAAATATCTATTTTTCCTGTCCTCCTCAGAGTGCTTTTATTGTATTTAAAACAATTCTTCAGACCAGTAATATATGCACAGCCTGATTTCCTTGGCATATTCAAGTGGTCAGGACCTGCTCTAAGTGTAAATGGAAAAAGAAGTTAAAAGTGAGAAGTAATCATGAGATGTTGAACATGGCCCCTGTGTTCCTAATGCTTTGCCTCTCTATACCCAGATCCTACCTGACAATCTTCATTCAGCTAGCATGAATCATGCAATCTTGCATACGAAAATTTTTCCTGAGAAAAAGCAGTTTTAATTGCTATCAATTGTTCTTTGTGTGCATTACCTTTTACCTTTAATTAGTTCCTCCATTAGCACTCTAACAGATACTCTCAGCTTCATCAAGACAAAATTTCCATTGCAAGTACTTCAAAAATGATATTTCAGCTGACTGGTAGTATACCCCATGGCCCCAGTTTCTTGGGAAGCTGAAACAGGAGGATTAGTTGAACTCATGAGTAGTTTGGGACCAGCCTGGGAAAAATAGTAATATTCCATCTCAAGAAGAAAGGAAGGAGAGAATGAAGGATAGAAAAAAATAATAATACCTCACCATTAATTCTACAGCCATAGACCATTAATGGAATAGACCTAGATCACTGAAAACTGTTTTTTGTAAACTTCAATTCTACCTTTGCTATTACTTGATTCATATCATATGATGGGCATGAAAACATCTTATCTTCTTATCCATTCAAAATACATCCTTAAGCACTTAATGGAAATTGCTCCATACTTTTCCCTTAATTTATTTTCCTTGCCCAGTTATCCAGTGCTTTTATACATTTCTCTTGAATTTAACTTCTTAAAACAAGGCAGGAAATTAGCCAAATTATGCTATGTGCATGTATGAATATATCCACAAATCCCACTAATATTTTAAAGTATAATGCACCAATATTTAAAAAAAAAAAACAAAGCAGGAGGATAAGTATTATAAATATGTGTTTTGAATGCAAAGTTTGGGTCTTCCTTGCTCCCAAATTCTATGTTGAAATCTCAACCTGATTGTGGCTTATTTGAGGATGGGACCTCTAAGGAAGTAATTAAGGTGAAATCAGGTCAAAAGGGTAGGGCCCTAAAACAATAGGTTTAGGGTCCTTACAGGAAGAGATGTCAGAAAGCTCATTCTCTGTAGCTTGTTCTCTTTTGTCTGCTATACGTGTACTGAGCAAAGGCCAAGTGTTTTCGGCAACTTTATGTTATTACAACCAATATATGAGATTATTAATTCATAAAGAAAAAAAGTTTCAGAGCTTCTAGTTCATAATCAGTTGACCCTGTTTCTTTTGAGCATGTTATAAGGTATTCCATCATGGCAGGAACATGTGACAGAACATAACTTATCACTTCATGTTCAAGGAGCAAAAGAAAGAACAAGGAAGAGTTGGGGTCCCACTTTGGGGCACACTTTCAATAACCTAAAGACCTCTCACTATGCCCTGCCTCAAAGATTTCACCACTTCTCAATAGTGCCTCTCTGGAAACCAAACTTTTAACTGGTGGACCTTTCAGTGGTTACTTAGAATACAAATTATGGTACTTTGCAAGGACACAGCAAAAGCGCAGACATCTCTGAACCAAGATTAGCCCTCATCCCAGAAACTGAGTAGGTGGGCAACTCGATCAGGAACTTATACCTCTAAATCTGTGAGAAAATAAATTTCCATTATCTAAGCCACTTGGTCTATGGTACTTTGCTGGTAGACTGAGTTGACTAATATGGGTACGTAAAGGTAACATCTCAAAACCAGACAATGAAGGGAAGCAGATGAAATGGAAGGCTTGATATCTCAAACTGTGGGAAGTGGCACCATTGATCATGAATATTAAAGGAGGCTGAGGTTTCCTCCACCTTCTCTTTGCCCCCGTGTAGGAGAGACTGGACACCTGGTTCCACTTGGCTACCTCTAGTTAGACTCTAGTGACTACCAGCATGTGCAGGGCAGGGATCTGAGAGGGTGGCCTTGACAGGTGAGTCTGTTATTAATTGCACATTATTTCCTCATTTTGACCTACAGATGGAGGGGAATAATGAGGGACAGAGAATAAGAAGACCTGATTTCAGACTCTAGTTGAACAGTATTGAAAATAAAACATTAAAAAGAAGGTGGAAAGAGTGTGAATAGTGGCACTATAGTCTCAACATTTAGTGCTCAAGTGTCTGATATGCTTGTGAACATAAAAGTGCACAGAAAAGACTAGAGTAGAAAAACCTCCAACATGTTAGCCAAGGTAATCTGTGGATGGTCAACTGAAGGGTCCTTTTCTGGCTCCTCTATTCTAGAAAGTTTCTTGTATTTTTAATAGTCAGAACAAAAGCAAAGAAAAACCACAACATGTTGTAAGTTTTTAACATTCTAGTATTATGAACGAATGTCTCTATATCCTTTTACTGCTATGAGTTTACCATCTTACCTGCATCTTTGCAGTTTTTCAACAAAAACTGCTTTGCATTCCACACATACTTGTTCGATTAACTGTGAGGTAGTCCAAGTTTGAGTAAGTTTTTACATATTTTCTTTTAATAGCGTATATTGTGTCACAGAAACCTCTTCTGGTGTCGAGCATATTACTGAGAAAATCCATCAAAAATGAAAGCTCTACTTTTCTAAGAACATGCCCTGTTTTGAATTAAGGATGATTTGCATTCTTAACATGGCAGAGGTTTGGAGGAATTTCTGTGTATCAATATCTTAAAAAGGTCTCCAACTCCACAGGAAGGCATAGAATGTTGAATATTTACATTTGCTATTAGAGCGAGCATTGCTGTTACATTTGTGATGTAAGTAGTTGATTGCTTGTTAACATACACTCTGCTACTCTGCTGACTTAGTTATTGTTATTGTTGGAGTTGTCTTGGCAATAACCTGGTTACTTTTGCAAAAAAAGAGAAATCCATGAATAAAAATCAGCACAAGGTCCTCAAATAGAAGTCTAGAAATCTACTTCTGTTTTAGCCCTGAGCAGTAGTGTTTCAGGACCCTAGAAAGCAGGATGCAGGAAAAGCTCCTGTACTTTACATTCCTTTAAATGATGAGCAGCTTAACTTCTTCCAAATGATGAGCATTTATACAGTTTTGCTGGCTCACCTAATTGCCCCCACCTCTTCAAAATCCAAAACGCAAAACAAAACTGGAAACTACTGATAATATAAGCTACCCTGTCAAAAACAAAACTGCAAGCAACAGATTGAAGGCACAACCATGCAAAGATGTATCTCAAGGGGAATAATTAAAACACACAGGCACACCCAGAGAAAAATAGATGATTTTCTTGCTCCCCCACCCAAAATCCCCTTGTTTTTTCAACAAGTTATAGGACAGGAGCAAGTGCTTGCATGCTAGAGTACCTCTAAAATTTGCAATTAATAAGGACACTGTTGTGATTGTCTAAGATCTCCTTCCTGCTAAATGCTTAAATACCTCATTCCATTTGCCTCCTCCCACATTCTGTCTACTTCAGGGAAGAGTTCTTTGTCCTTTTGACATCACTGACTCCAGACATGCACAGGAGACCTCTTCTTAAATGAAATGATTTGTCTCTTTGTGTACTTGTCTTTGTGTATGTAGAAATAGAGAACTGTAACTCTGTGGGTCAGGTTGATCTTTCCTTACAAATGTATGCTCTGGGCATATGTTGGGCTTCTGATTAATCCTTCATCTCTCTCTCTTTCTCTCTCTCTCTCTCTCTGAAAAAGTGAAAGAGTCTGAAAATAATTGTTTTACATTATCTGTTCTTATTATTATTTACTAGAATATAAATCTAAATGGATCATCCATTCTTCTTTATGGCTGAGTAATATTCCATTGTGTATATATACCACAGTTTCTTTATCCATTCATCTGCTGAAGGGCATCTAGGTTGATTCCATAATCTAGCTATTGTGAATTGAGCAGCTATGAACATTGATGTGGCTGTATCACTGAGGCAATCTGATTTTAAGTCCTTTGGGTATAAGCCAAGGAGTGGGATAGCAGGGTCAAATGGTGGATCCATTCCAAGTTTTCTAAGGAATCTCCACACTGCTTTCCAGAGTGGCTGCACCAACTTGCACTCCCACCAGCAATGTATGAGTGTACCCTTTTCCCCACATCCTCGCCAACACCTGTTGTTGCCTGTGTTCTTGATAAAAGACATTCTAATTGGGGTAAGATGAAATCTTAAGGTGGTTTTGATTTGCATTTCTCTTATAACGAGTGATGTTGAACATTTTTTCATAAATCTGTTGATTGCTTGTAGATCTTCCTCTGTAAAGTGTCTGTTCATTTCCTTGGCCCATTTATTGATTGGGTTATTGGTGTTCGTGGTGTAAAGATTTTTGAGTACTTGGTAGATTCTGGAGATTAGTGCTCTGTCCGAAGTGTGTGTGGCAAAGATTTTCTCCCACTCTGAAGGCTCTCTCTTCACATTGCTGATTGTTTCCTTTGCTGAGAAGAAGCTTTTTAGTTTGACTCTATCCCAATCATTGATTCCTGCTTTTATTTCTTGCGCTTTGGGAGTCATGTTAAGGAAATCTGGTCCTAGGCCAACATGATGAAGATTTGGACCTATTTTCTCTTCTATTAGGTGCAAAGTCTCTGGTCTGATTTCTAGGTCCTTGATCCACCTTGAGTTGAGTTTTGTACAGGGTGAGAGATATGGGTTTAGTTTCGTTTTGCTGCATATGAATTTCCAGTTTTCCCAGCACCATTTGTTGAAGAGGCTGTCTTTTCTCCATTGTATGTTTTTGGCTCCTTTGTCAAGTATGAGATACCTGTACTTATTTGGGTTTGTCTCTGTGTCCTCTATTCTGTACCATTGATCTACCTGTCTTATGCTAAGTGAGATCAGCCAATCCCCAAAATCCAAAAGCCGAATGGTCTCTCTGATAAATGAATGACGATGCATAATGTGGGGGGGAAAGATGGCAAGAATGGAGGAAAGATAGCTAGCATAGAGGGAAGGGAGGGGAGGAGGTGGGGTAGGGGGTAAAAAAAATAACAGAATGTGTGACAGATACCATTGCCCTGTGTACATGCATGAACGCACAGATGGTGTGACTCTACTTTGTGTACAACCAGTGAAACAATAGCTGTACTCCATTTGTGTTCAATGAATCAATAAGTAAATAAAAAAAAAATCTACATGGAGAGTGTCAGCGCCATTCCTGCAAAAGAGAAACTTGAAACTTTATCAAGTGCTATTAATATTTTTCTCCCTCTCAGCTGGGTTATATTTCAGAACCTGGGATTTGTGCTGCTTGGACACAGTCATCCAGGTGTCTCTATTCTCTTCTTTGAGTAAAGTCTGAATGGGGACACAGACACACTGACAGTGGCAGAAGAGTAGAAGGGTGGATGAGGGCCCAACATTCCCATGTACATATGTGGAACTTTTTAAGACTTCTGCCATGTGATTCATTATCCAGATCACTCTAGAGAAGTCTGAAGACTGCATCAATCCAAACTGAAGCACTTTTGTAAATAGATTTATTCATTCAATAAATATTTATTGGACACTTACAATGTGCAAAGCATTCTGGAGGATACAAAATGCATAACATAGTCTTTCCTTTCAAGTGGCTGGCTTATGATTGCATAGGGGAGAATAATATATATATGCAAATAACTATATTATTTTATTCAGGACTCTTTCAGTTGCAAATTACAGAATCCAAACACCAAGTCACTTAAACAGGAAAGAAATTTATTGCTTCATGTAACTGAAAAGTCTATGAATAGATCTTCAGTCACAGCTCAATTCAGAGACTTATTTAATAGAATTTTCTCTCTTCTTCCTCCTTTTCCTCATTTTCCATTCCCCTTCAATTTCTTGGACCTTTTGGACCAATTGTGTGGACAGAGGTAAAATGATTGTTCATTATCAGTCATATTACATTAGCACCCAAAATATTGCCTGGACATGGCAAGTGTTCATTAAACATGTGCTAAAGAAGTAAGATGTTTTAATAACTTGTATTGCTATGAAAATTAATTTAAATGATTTTCCCAAAATTGGATAATATGAACTTTAGCAAACCCAATAACAACGCAAACAAAACACTTTTATCGGATACCTCTCTGCAGTTCTTAATCATAATGGCCAAGAGAAAAGTCTGAGATTCTAGAGAGAGGAATACTGGAAAACATGGGAATGCAAGCATATGACAACTGAAGTGGCTGAAGATAAGGTCCACACTGGGTAGAGAAACAAATGAAGACAGAGGCAAGCTCGTGAACTGTGAGAATGGAAAAATGGTCGAGGGAGTAGAGGTTGTGGGAAAAATCAGAGCAGATTGAACAGGAGTGAGAAAGCAGGAGAAGTTAAAGTGATTGTGAGTCCTGAGGGGGATGAGACTGAAACTGGTCTTTAAGTGTGGCTGCGTTGCTAGGCAACTGAAGTGGAGAAGGAATGAAGGTCACTGTTGTAGAAGGGTCTGAGACACCAAGAGGTGGAGTCTTGAATGTACAGTTTTTTTTTTTTTTTTTTCCTAAACTCACATCAGCAAAGTCAAATACAATGATGAGGGTTTGGGAATTATGTGAAGGAGAACAGAATCATCCCTGGAGATGAGCTATCAATGTAGCTGTGGGCTTTGTTCACTGACCTCTGTAAACTGCTAATGGCACCAGCTGTACCAACCCTGGTCAGGGACAGGTCACCAGGTTCATAGCCAGCAGGAGGTACAGAACAGGTAATTGAAAGTTGAAACATGGACTTGGAAGTTATGAGTGAGTGGGAGGATTTGTGGGTGTATTAATTTGTGTTTTGAGCCTCAAATTCCTTTTTTTTTTTTTTTTTTGGTACCAGGGATTGAACTCAGGGGCACTTGGCCACTGAGTCACATCCCCAGCCCTTATTTGTATTTTATTTAGAGACAGGGTCTCACTGAGTTTCTTAGCACCTCACTTTTGCTGAGGCTACTTTGAACTCTGGATCCTCCTGCCTCAGCTTCCGGAGTTACTGGGATTACAGTCATGTACCACCACCAGGCCAGGCTCAAATTCTTTTTAAATGTCCAAAGGCAGAGATTACTTTCTCTTCACAATCCCACAACCTGTCCTGTGAGATGCCTCAAGTGGAAGGAATTTCCCCAGTTATGATATCTTGAAAATGTATGTCCCTCATTTAAATACAAAATAACCTACATGGTAGAATCTTCTGTCACTCTCACCACTTTCTAAATATTTACATTTTTAATTTGCACTATAGATTTTACTAATATAAGATTCTCATTTAATTTACTCATTGTATCAATCATAGAGTTACTTTGTGCACAACCCTTCTCATTAGAATGGAAACTTCATGTGAGCAGGCATTTTGTCCCACTTTTTCAATTTTACATTCCCAGTTTCCTAATCTGTGTTTTTAAAATAAAAGTTGAACACCACACACACACACACACACACACACATGCACATGCACACACATACACACAAAGATGCAGGCACACACACAGTTTTTGATGAAAATTTTTAGTTCAAAAAGTCCAAAAATAAAATTAGTATAATGCTAAACAGATAAAATGTCACTTTCTTGCTTGCCAGGTTGTTTGCTTTAGTGGTATTTAGAGGATATAAAAATGTAATATAGTAAGGAACAAAGTGAATTGTGTGGATTATCCCATTGTCTTTTCACACCTATAATTGTTTCTGTTTTCCTATATCTTACTCTTTTGCCTAATAAAAATAGAGTTCTCAGGTTGGGGATCTAGCTCAGTTGGTAGAGTGCTTGCCTTGTAAGCACAAAGGCCCTGGGTTCAATCCCCAGCATGGCAAAAAAAAAAAAAAAAAAAAATAGAGTTCTCTCTCCCCCTTTCCCCTGTTTCCTTCTTTTCTCCCTCCCCACCGTGTCTCTCCCTTTCCACACCCCCACCCACTTGTGTGTCTCATATTCACTGCACATACTCACATAACACACAGTCCCTCTTAAACCTACTTGCCAGATCTGTGATTTCCCTGTAAGTACTTTAATTCACCCTCTCTTATGCATACTTTCCCTGATTTGCATCACTAATGTGAATAATGAAATTTCTAGATTCAGTGCTGCTCTTGCTGTATCTTTATAATCATTGTCACATTATTAAAATAATGAAAGCAAAATGCTCAGCTTCTTGGAGTACCATGCTAATGAGGTCAAGGTAGTCAGTCCAGTCTCTGAGCAGGCCAGCCAGTATTGCACAGAGAGGAAAAAAAAATGATTTTGTGACCAAGGACTGAACCCTTATCCTCAACCAACCATTGTACAACAGTGAATCACTGGTTATAAGCATACTGAAATAAGGAAGAGATTTAGAAAAATTAACTATTTAGGTAGGATTAACTAATTCAGGTCCCATGATCAAGAAGTCAAACTTAAATAGCAAGAAGGATTTTAGTCTTAGAAAGTAGAGAGTGTATTTCAAGAATATGAGAACAAATCAGATATAGTCAAATGTGAGGATAAACATCAGATAATAGGTACCATTCAGGCATAGTAATGCCCAAAATTATACTAAACTCTAATTACATCATCTGTTTGAGCGCAACCTTATACAACATTCAGGATAGGCACTGTGCAATATTTAGGGGGAACTTTCCATATATACTTTGCAGTAAATGAACTACAAAAGGTCATTGACTATTTAATCTTTACATCAGCTCTGGAACAGAAACACTACAATCTCTTCCCCACCTTACAAATGAGGAAACAGATTAATAGTGGGTAAGTAACTTGCCCAAGTAACATAGTTAACAAGTGGTAGAAAAAGGATTCAGAGCTATTCTTCTTAGCTTAAAGAAATCTTTGGACTAAGAAAAAAAATGCCTATTTAATATGACAGGATAATATGATAAAATGTAGGAGAGACCTTCTGGGACCATTAAATTCAGAAAAGCCCAATGGGGAAATAAAGTGTAATACAGGTAATGTAGAATGACCTAAGTATTCCAGAATAGGACACAGGTTGGAGAAGCACTGGATCTCACTAGTGACAGGAATTCACATACTTCTCATGAAATGCTCTTCTGATTTAGGGGAACCCTTCAGTGAGGAAAAGTACTCATCTACATCTATTTTCCAGGGATAGGATTATTCTACTGTGTACTTAGGATAAAAAAGATAAAAGGATATTCTTGTGTTTTTCAAAATGTTTATCCTTGGGCATGCTTATGGGGAGCTTTAAAATGCAAATTGCTGAGTCCCCACTTTAGGCTACTTCATCCCAGGTTTCCCAGGAGATTCTAAAGCAATTGAAATCTGGGAAACAGTGTTCCAGAAGAAGGGTGAAGAGACAAAATGCTCAACTCCTAAACCCACAGACAGGCAGAGGGTTTTGGAATAAATGAAGAGAGTAACCCAAAAAGGGAAATTAAAGACATTAAATAAAACCCAAAACGAATTCTGCTTCCTGGACATCCTCCTTTTGAATGGATGACTAGATAGACTGTCATTAGTGTTGTCGCTCCAGCATGCAACCCGCATTAGGAGAAAAGCAGCAGCACCTGGGTGGTGGAGGAACTAGGAACTGGAGATCAGAATAACCCTTTTCAAGTCCCTGCTCTGCCACGTGCCAGCTGGGAAGCCCCCATGAATGCAGTTTCTCTAGTCTCAGTTTCCTTATTTATAATGAGGGGATAGCAATCCTCTTTTGCTAATTTTGAGGATAAAATAAGGTGACCATGTCAAGTGCCTGGCATAATGTTAATTTTCATTTACCAAATCAGAACTGCTGTTGTCATTACTACTATAGTTGCTAGATGGCCAGGGGAAGACCACAGTTCCTAAAAAGAAAATCCATAGCTGTTTTTTTCAGAATGGGTAAAGAAAGGTGCCAAAATGATTTCTCCTGCTTAAACCGTATGTTCAGTTACTCAACTTCAAGTCTGAAGCAAATTTGGTTGGGGTTATATCACACTAGTAGGAGTACTATTTAAAATGGATTGTTGTAAACAAAAGGAATTACTCAAGAAATGCAATGACAGGGAGGGAGAGACGAAAGGACCTTTGGCACTGCTGGGGTTCTTAGGCCCCACCATGCTGTCCCTAGGAGAGCAGCAGTAAGAATAGCCTTTGAGGACAAGGGAGGCCCCCTTGTCATTTCTAAGGAGAGGAGGACCAGGGACTGAGCCATTCTGAGTTTGCCTCATTCTCACAACTGCAGTTAAAGGAGAAAAGACATCAGCAAGTGTTTGTGTAAGGATGCTAATGTGGAAACATTGCTGATAGAGTCAAAGACTTTGACTCCAAGACACATCTTTGTCTTGATTTTTAAGTCAGGAATGATAGCATCTGGCCATAAGATTCAGAAAAGGTATAATCTTTTAGTTAGCTTAGAGGAAGAAATAAACAGCAACAAGTCAAAGCAAGTGCCAGTTAGACTTGGCAAAAATTGCCACTTAGAGGAGCGTGATTTAGAGAAGCAGCTTGCATGCAGGAGTGTACACTGACACTAATTCAGGACGCCTGGGAAATGGCAGTGTGCTGGTTAATTGGACATTATGCTCTCCCAAGTGCTTCCATCATTATGCAGCACATATGGATTACCAATTTTCAGATAAATGAAATGTGTGCGGAATCCTAAAATATGCATAGATTGGCTAGTCTGCTGCTTCTACTTTGTAGATAAGGATGTTTGGGCCCAGTCAGGAAACATGGACGTAGCCACACCTAATTAAAAAGGTGGCCAAGATCAGAGAACAGATTTCCTTCACTACCACTTACTTATGTTTGACTCATAATGTTCTTGAATATTTTTTGGTGACCAGGAATTTTAAGTACATTGAAGGTCATCATCACTGATACCCATTCTCTTTGGACAAGGCTAAAAGGTAGAAGTTATAGAAATGGGGGATTAAGATGAATCTCTACATAATCAATACAGTATCCTAAACTTCTTTTTTAAAGCAAACTATTGATAGTCACTTGTTCATTTATAATTTGAATTATTCTTATAAATGATCACTGAGCAAAATATGGAAAAGAAATTGACAAGCTTTGTGGGCATTGCAAAATGAATAATTTAAGACAAACATTTAGAAGTGAAAGAGTTGCCTAAGGAAACAATTTATAAGAGCCTGATTAAAGAATGGTCAGCATGTGTATTGGAAGCAACTTCCCACAAGCTAAAATTTTGGTATTGCCAGACTTCCACAGCAAGGGTTGACTTGACTCCCAATTGAAATGTTGTATGTCATAGTACACAATATAGAGACACACTGTGGGAAACTCTTCAGTTATTAATATCTCCACCTCTACAAATTACAAAATTTGTAATACATTCACCTTGATGTCAGGGCTGCTATGAAAATATAAATTCGGGGCATTATTTATTGTATCTGAAGCTACCAAGTTGAAAAGTATTCTAATATTTATACAGGTGTTAATAATTTAATCTTACTATAAACATGTATTAGTCTCTAGGAGATATAGACAGAATTAAGGGTTGAAGCAATATAGAGTAGGTTTCTACAACAGAGTTCTCAAATTTAATGTATAAGCAAATAAACTAGGAAACTTATTACAAAAAAACAGACTTGGACTCATAGTCTGGGGTAAGAATAGTTCTTCAGAAATTCAAACGTCTCCCAGGAGATGTTGATTATTCTGGGCCAGGACCACATTTTGAGTAACCAGGGTTTAGAGGAGTGGAGAAGCAATAAAGTTTTGTTATTTAGGGAAAACAAACCTCTTTCTCTATTTTTGATCTATTTATAACTAGAAATGTAAATAGCTGCTATAGATTACAATGAAGATACTGCAAGGACTTAAGGCTCAAAGCCAATATATTTAGGACTGAGGAAGAAAGTGTGTGTCTGTGTCCCCCCAGTCCTGCTTGCTGCATTTATTCTCACACCATGGCCAGGGTAAAAACTACAAATCCTTATTTCACTCTCTTTAAAATCTTCCAGTCACTTCTTTTGCTACACAATGTACAAACCCTTAAAGTCTTACAAGGTTTTGCTGGATCTGGCTGCTGCCTGTCATCTTTCCACCATCCTTATCACTAACTAAGTCCATCCATCCCTCCCTACCACATCTTCTCTCCCTTCTGGAGTTGCATAATTGTTTCTTTTTTCTGAATCACTCTTTCTCTCCCCCACTTCAAGTTTTTCCTTCACTTGACTGTTTCTTTTGTACTTTCAAGGAACCTTCCCTCAATGCCCAGTGTCAACAGTAAGAGCCTCTGCTATAACGCCTTACAGAACCTCGTTTTTATCCTACCATCACCCACTACACGGCCTCTGTCAATTTACTAAGAAATCTCTGCTCCTCAACTCAACTCTGCTCGAGGACAGAGACTGTGCCCTTTCTGCTCACGAGTCTCTCTTCCTGGCTTGACTCTCTTTAGATAAACAGTTAATATCTAGATAAATAAATGGACAACTGTTGCAATTCGTGGATGGGAGAGGGGGCAAGGGATGATGCAGAGAGTTATCCAGTGATCCAGCAAAAAAGTGTTGGATGAAGTAAACTCATGAGTTTTCCCTAGCCAGAGGCATTTTTCCAGAGGAAAAGGCCCAAGATTATGAAACTTCCATATTTGATACTTGGAATTGGAAAGAGAATGCAGAAAAAAAAATTTCAAAGGAATGGCAAAGAGTGTAAAAGATAAAACATGCAGCTCTCATTGTGATTTGTCTGGGGCTATTTAGACAAAAAGTCAATATTTTAGGCAGACAGAATCCCTGTAAGGTTAACAGAGGAAAGGTACAGGTGAGCTAAAACTGGAACAAATTACCTTCCCCAGATTCTTCTGGAAAGAGAGGACCACTACATTGGTGGCCTGAGATTGCCAGGCATTTAATTACTTTAAACACTTAAGACAAGAACAGGCTTGTTGTAGTGTACAGAACAAAAATAGCATCTTGGGGGACACATGCGACAATTAAGGAAATATTGGTGAAAAATCCATGTCAGTGTAGAACAGGAGATATAGAAGAGATTCTAAGGATTCCTGAAATAAAACTCGCCTTAGGCATTGAGAACGCAGGATGATTATTTATATACACAAGTCAGGGGAATGCTTGTTAGTTTGGGATAGTGACATTTCTGACACTTGCGTGGAATTTGATTTCTTAGGATACTCCATAAAACCCTTGTTTTTAAACTTTCTAATAAGAAGTGGCCCTTTTGTCAAATAAAATCTTAGCCCTTAGGACAGGATAGTCAGGGTTAAGAAAAAACCTGTGGGAGATGAACGTCAGCCTCATCTCTATACTCTTTTAGCACCCTAACAGCAACGCTGAACCCAGAGGCTTTGGGATAGATGATGATCATCTGGTTTCTCCTTCTGTAAGGCTTGGTGTTTTTCCTTCCCAAATATTTGATAATTTATATTTGCATAGATGCCATCAGTGGATTAGTGATATCTTGAAAGTTTAAAGTCAGTTTTGATGCCAAATAAAATTTCTCAGTGTATAATATACACACACATAAATGCACGTATGTGTATATATGTATATATGTATCATTAAATGATGTACTTAAGTATACATATACATATATAATGTGTATATGTCTATAAATGTATTATATGCATATATTATAAAAGTAGGTGAATATATAGGTATTATGTAAGTCATATACATGAATGAACTTTTTAATTGTATAATAAATACAAAAATTTAATATAAGTCAATTTAAAGGAAAAAAAGGCAATAAAAGCAAGTTTTTTCCACTTAAATTTTGCTTTTTATCAATCACTTTCTAACAAAATTTTGTGTTTCTGAATTATTCTGTGTCTTTTTTAGCCAATGACCTTACCAGTTAGTGCTCAATACTGATCAATAATTAACCTGGTCTTCCTTAAGAAATGCTCTAGAAGAGATTTCTAATAAGCTGTTCAACATTAACAGAGTACAGAACAAGTAATGCTTAAATGTTCATTGAAAGACCTGCTGAATAAATGAGCAAGGGCTTCTTTAATTTTCTTATTTAAAAATGTGATATGATCACACAAGCCATTACATGGGTTCTGGGATACAGAGCCAACGGCTGTGGACCTGGAGTCAGAAGGCCTGACTTGAGGGCCAACACCAGGTAATTTCTTGATGAAGCTCATTTAAATGAGTGTAAAGTAGGTATAAAAATCCACTCCTTAAAACCTGGACTATTATACTTATTTCATTGGCTCTCTTTGGGAATACCTGCTGTCTTTTGAGTACTAAAGCACATTTTCTCCAGCGGTTCAAGTAGAGAAGTAGAGCCTTTTTTAATTTTTTTTCTTCCTGTTTAGCATTTCCCCTGTTCACATCTATTTCTTCTGAAAACAGTAGGTGTGGATTTATTCACTGATATTCTCTGCAGTAAGAAATGTTGGACTCAGTTATAAAGAAATTCTCTAACTTCCTACTTAATATGAGAATTTCATTAACATTGAAAGGATTTACTTAAATATCTACTTTTTTAGCAAAAAAAAAAAAACACCACTTTTTTGGCTTCTATAATTCTCAATAAGAGATTAAAAAAAAACAGGATCAGTTTTTTAAATAGGGGTGATTTACACAACCATTGGACTTGGGTATTATTAGAAGGCCTCCCTGTTGATTGGTGGTATGCCTGATCTTTTCCACTCAGAACAACAGGAAATAATCTTTGTCAAAGTGCTGGGATGATGAACAGCATCACTCAGCAAGTATTCTTCACTGTCAAGATGCTTTTCATAAATTGTACCTACAACACAGGATTTAGCAACCAACTGCCAAGTATCACATGGTAAGGATAATTAAACCATAACGTAATATTTTTTATTTTCTTCTTTTAAAATTCCACACACACTTCAGATAGAGCACAAATCTCCAAAGTTTATAAAGAACTACAAAACTTTACCCAAAAATACAAAGAACCCAATCAATAAATGGGTCAAGGAATTGAATAGACACTTTATAGAAGAAGATTTACAGGTGATTAATAAATATGTGAAAAAGTGGTAAACATCTCTATTAATTAGAGAAATCCAAATTAAAACCACCCTAAGATTTCATCTTACTCCAATTAGAATGGCTATTATCAAGAACACAAGCAATAATCGGTTTTGGCATGGATGTGGGGGAAAAGGCACACTTGTACCTTGCTGGTGGAGTTGCAAATTGGTACAGGCACTCTGGAAAGTAGTATGGGGATTCCTCAGAAAACCTGGAATGGACCCACTTTTTGACCCAGTTATCCCACTCCTCGATTTATACCCAAAGGACTTAAAATTAGCATACTACAGTAACTCAGCCACATCAATGTTTATAGCAACTCAATTCACACTAGCTAGGTTGTGGAACCAACCTAGATGACCTTCAACAGATGAATGGTATAAACTGTGGTATATATACACAATGGAATATTATTCAGCCATAAAGAAAAATAAAGTTGTGGCATTTGCAGGTAAATGGATAGAATTGGAGAATATCATGCTAAGTAAAATAAGCCAATCCCCAAAAAATCAAATGCCAAATGTTTTCCCTGATAGGTGGATGATGACACATATTGGGGGTGGGGTTGGGGGGGTAAGAGAAGAATAGAGGAACTTTGGACTACGTAGAAGGAAATGAGAAGGGGAGGGGTGGGATTATGAAAGATGGTGGAATGAGACAGGCATCATTACCCTATGTACAGGTATGATCACAAGAATAGTGTGAATCTACATCATGTACAACCACAGAAACAAAAAGTTGTGCCTCTTTTGTGTACAATTAATCAAAATGCAGTCTGTAAAAGTGAAAAGAAATAAATGAATAAAATGATTCTTTACTAACTCCTTGTGCTGGATTATAATTAAGCAGAAGGCAGATAACCTGAAAATTTCTGATTAATCTAGAGAAAATACAGGAAGCAGCATTTGTGGAGTTCCTCCTACGTGCTGTATTATAAATTTATTTAATCGTTATAATAGCCCTGGAAAATAGGTATTATCATTTCCATCTTACATACCTAGGTTCTAAAACTCAGTCAATTTAATTAGCTGTCCAAAGGTATGCAACATAAAACGAGGTATATTTGAGAATTTGAAACCGGGTATATAGTTTCAAATAATAACCTCTTTCTCTAATACCATTTATTTTCCCAGGAGATAAAAAAATTTTTAAAAATAGGGTTTTAGAACTGATATAGATCATATATACATATAGTTCAGATTTAGATCTAATATAGAACAGTAGATTCAGAATCAACTTCATGAATAATAAGACACACCATTTGATCCAAATCAAAAAACTACTTACTTATTAAATATGTATTTTTTCATACCCTTTGTGTAGCAGGTAAATTGTTTATTGCTTGATTTTCAACTGTAACAAAGACACTATCAGTCTCATATAACCATGGCAGTGGTTATCTAGTCTTACCTACTCCCACACCCAAGCACCTGCTGGAAAAACCTTGGAGCTCAAACCTGGACATTTTATCTCTAAGATCTTGTTTATGTTTAAAGATCAATGAGAATAAATGACACTGTGACATTGCTTCTTTCTTTCGACTTAAGTTTTTTAAAAGAGAATGGTATGGTTTCTAGTTCATTTTCTTTTCTGAATGTGATGAGCCCCTTGTCCTTTTTATGAGAATGAAGCAGACATCAGAATCTAGAAGAAAGCCTCATAAGTTCATGTCTTGCTTTCCTTCCCCATTTCATCTTATCTATCTCAGGCAACTGGGGCTAAGGTATCAAATGGGAAACAAAAATGTCAGTCACCAAACATGATTGGATCATCCCTAGCTCTGATGTCTCAGTGATCAAATGTGATTTAATGTTAAAAATCACTTAACTTTAAATCAAAATCATAAAAAAGAATCTGGTACTGTGTTCCTGATTAAAATACAAAATCATCCTTAAAAGTAGGAAAATGCTTTAGTTCCACAGCCTACCTCTCCCACTCCAGTAGCAGGGGTGGATCAGTAACAGTGTGTGATTCTCACCCACACCCATTGGAGACAAAAGTTGTGAAAGTTTTAGGCAGATTCCTATTTTTGGATTTGTCCTCAAAGGCAGGCATTGTTACATAGAGGTTTGGCCTGAACTGCAGTTATAAATGAATATAATTTTTACACAAAATTTATTGAACATATATGGAATAGTAGATGATGTGAAAGTAGTAATAGAACATGTAGATATATTTTAATTAGTGAAAGAATTCATTTATTCTGATTCATATGAAAGATGTATTGGAGCATTTAGAATTAAATGCCCAGAAAGACAGCTAGCACTACCTTGTCAGATGATGTCATTGCCCAAGGAAATGTTTGGCAGGATGGCAAATGGAAATGTTCCAAGATGCTTCAGGAATGCTACCACTTACACAATGTGGTAAATGTCAGACTTTATTAAATGATAACTGAATGAGGAGGCACATGATAGAGAATACAATGCTTCTGACTCAGCCTCACTTCAGCTAAAGAAGTAATAAACATATTTTAATGGGTGCTTAATATTTTCAAGGAACTATGCACACATTTTCTTATTATTTTTTCATAGAAAACCACTTCACAGATGGTCTTCTCCCTGTTTCTCAGATTTGGAAACTGAGGCTATGAGACCCTAGGAAACATGTGCATATGAATGGAAGGAGTACTGATGGATATGCTCATGGCTGTTTTCTGTCTGAAGTCTGGTGCATTTGACTAACTCAAAGGACATAGGATGCAAGTTTTCTCCAGGATGAGGCCCACTGATGGGATGGCAACTTGTGTGCAGAGCAGAGCTAAAATTCTGACCAGTGTGAACTTGACTCTGAACACTTTCATTATTCTGCCTCATGAAATACTCACCCCTCCACTGCTCATTTATCAATCTGCAATTCTCTGTTCTTCAACAGGCTAGGGCAATTGATGCTTTTTGGAGGGGCAGAGATGGGTGGTACTGGGGATAGAACTCAGGGGCACTTGACCACAGAGTCACATCCCCAGTCCTACTTTGTATTTTATTTAGAGACAGGGTCTCACTGAGTTGCTTAGCGCCTTGCTTTTGCTGAGGCTAGCTTTGAACTCGCAATCCTCCTGCCTCAGCCTCCTGAGCTGCTGGGATTACAGGCATGCACCACTGTGCCTGGCTAATTATTGCTTTTATTCCTTTTGTACTCTGGTTTTCTTAAAGATATTAGTTCATATATGTTACTCCATCAGTGGACCATATTTTTCTTTTGATATCTTTCTATTATGTTTCCATTAGTACATTTTACTTATAAAATGTACTAGTAGTGGGGTTCATTGTGACATAATCATACATGCACACAATATAATTTACTGTATTTAATGAACCCCTGTTCTTAAGTAAATATGCCTCTTGTATTTCTTGACATGTGTCAACCTTCAGTCAGAAAACATACATATTCGCACCTATCAACATTCTTTTATCTGCAAGCATATATCTTCCCTTCATTTAATGTGCTTAGGTATTAAAAGCCATCTTCCACATTTTACTGACAGTAAGATGCCACTGGTTATAAGACACACCATTATTTAATGAGTCCTGAACAAAGGAAACACATGGCAGTTAAATTGCAATATTATACTTTCTTATCTACTCTTAGATGGAATTCCATTTCAGAAATAGTAATTTGTGAATAAAATACGTACCTTAGAATTCATGAAGTGTGGTATGTATTATGTAGTTTTCATAGCATGCTGTACTGGTTAGGTGTTTTTTCATATTATGTAATTTACATATAACTCACTACTCATCTGTCTTCCAAACAATTCCAGTTCTAGTGTATGTGCATAGACAGGCTGGCCCTATGCTTGATCAAATAGATGCTGGAACCACCCTGTCTGCCTTCAAGATGTGTCTATATCACCTACTAACTATACAGTCTGGAAAAAATTCTTGACTTTTCAGTAAGATTATAATCCTTTTATCAAAACTATGGATAACAAAGAAATCTAACACCAAGACTTATTGTGAAAATTAAATAAGTAAAACTGTGTCTTGCATTTATTAAGTGCCTAATAAGTATTTACTATTAACATAGTTGTTATGACTACCAGAGTACATGAAGATGTGAGCCATATTGAACTCCCTATGCAAATCTTCACCATACCCCAGGGACTCCATCTCAACTTTAAGATGCAAACCTTTACAAGCATGCAGCTGTTCTGGACATCAAGAATGCATGCACAGCCCTTAATCATACCAGTTATGTAACCTGCCACGCAAGCCACCTTCTTCCAAGTCATGTATCCCCAGAGGACATACACAGCTATGAACAGAGAACCTGCTGCCTCTTAAGTATTTCCATTTTCCATAAATTTACAATTAATATTAATCCTGATCTTGAAAATAAGCTGTGAACCAAAGCAAATCGCCTTAAAAACAGATTTTCATTAATGAGGAGATTTACTCTAAGTTCCTCACAGCCAACTTCTTTACTTGGCTTTTGTGAGAAATTGCAAAGCATTTTTCCCTGGTGAGACCCACACCATGACGACTGATACATGGTTGAAAGCACTTTTGTGATTAATTAGGGCAGAAATACAAGTAAAGGCAGGGTCTCATTCAATCCTCTCATTCATTTATTTTCCATTCCCTTACCGTGATGTTGTATTCTGATACAGTACCTATGTCTAACAATCATATCTGCTCAAGGCTTGGGAATCTTAAAGTTTCCAGCCCACCTCATACACTCCTTTAACATCAATGAATGTGTTCTCTTACCCAAAGGTCAAGTGCATGTACAGATTCCCTGACCTTCACATTCCTCTACCTTCACCATTGCTCCCCTACTTATTCTCCTTGGTTCTACCTGCTTGAAATATTCAATCAAAATATTGTTTGAAGAAGATGGAGACTTTTGCTCATAGTTCTTGCAAGAATTTCCTTTTCCTTTTTCCTTAGATGCTACAGTTGTTTAAGACATTAAACAAAAACAAAGGTATCTGGCACCTCGCATCCATGTACATCTCATATAGGCTAGTAGTTTTATTATGGAGAAAAAAACAAGGATACTTATGAAGCACACATAAGAATAAAGGCATATCTCACCCATTCCACTTATTTGTCTCTTCTCTACTTATTTACTTTTATATATGAAGAAAATGAGGAAAGACAGCATGGAATAGAAGAAGCAAGTAATAAATCCATCTTCATATACTTGAACCCCATATCTTTTCATACAGAAAGAGGCATCACATGGAAGTCACAAAATATGGGATTGCTTAACTCTGAGTTTGTTTCTTAGTCCAACCAATACTCCCTTTACTCTGAACCTTCTTCATGAGAGCCCTAATCACCCTAGAAATCAAGGGAATAATCTTGTTTCTATAGCAACTTCCATGCAAACCTTTAGAGAGGACTGCTTAGTAAGGTGAGTGATAGCATTGAAGGGGCTGAGGATACCCATGGTCATAGACTTCTGTTAGTTCATAGCATCTCCCAAGCTGAGTTGTCATTGTAGTTTACTATCCATAGTACAATGGGGAATTAAAACTGCCATCATTCATTGATGCCTTCCAAGGAAGACCAAAGCCCTTTGCTTTGTCAGTGTTGCTTTATATTTGTTCTAATTACTTCTAATTTTGCTTTTCCAAATTTCATCCATTTTCCTATGTATTTAGAATCCTCTGACCTGTATTTTCTTTCCTATCAGTACAGATATCATGCTATGTATTTTACCAAAAAAATCTGTGACCTCAGTTCTCAAATCCTGGCTTAGACAAAAAATAACTAAACACCATGTGCACAGAGATTATTTCAGTTCCTACCCAACAAAAGAAATGATGAGCATTTTCTGTTGGTCTTTTCATTTCCCATTTGTTTCTCCATTTTTTCCCCTTAAAGTTTTTCTTCCACATGTCATGCTGAACATGTCAAATGTTAGTCATTTAAAGAAGTGTGGACTTAAGACAAGGAGCAGTTAGGACTGTGGTACCTATTCCAGATTATCATGAACAAGACTCAGGACCCTTATATTTGCAGAGGGTCACAGAAACCAAGTCCTTAGAAACTTCTAAGGTATTAGTATGTGTTTCAGGTGAGCATTATATTAGTGGGGCTCAAGAGGGACTATATAAAGGAATGGGAGACAACATTGAAAATTGCCTACCACTTCTTAGGGATGTATAGGAATAAAACTGTTCATTTGCTCATTTTAAAAAATTCATAATTATTTAACAAGTAGCTGCCATGAACCATCTCTGGCCTGCATGGGACACACCTTCATCATCATCATTATATTTCTGAGTCATTACTAAAGGTCAGACATTGTTCTACATTCACTATGTTTAATAATTACTAAATATAGTCCCTATACTCAAGCAATAATTATTTGCTTCTATTTCCTGCCCAAGAATTTTCTCTTCTGGGAACTTTGAGGAAATGACTGACATTTTCCACTAATTCTAATTGGAAAAATGAGATTATTTTGAAATCTCCTGCCCTAAAAGTCACTGATCACTGGCAACCAATTTTTATGTGTTAATCTATTTCCATTCAGGATTAATTTTCAAACTTTGCAAAGTGGGATATGCAGTGGCAGCAAGGCAAAGGATCCTGAGATTGAGCAATTTGCCTTTTATTCGTCACAGTCCATATACTATTTGCCCAGGTCCAGTGGGAACTGAATTTAATGCACCAGAATGACACACCACATATATACATGACTACAGGGAGACACTTTCAAGAATACTTGCTTACTTTTTTTAAAAAATGTTGTTTTAGATGGAGGAAACAATCCTATTCTGATTATTATTTACTTTGAAAAAAAAAAGAGTTAACCATGAAGCATTACTTATAATTCAAAAAACAGTCAAATGCAAAGGAATTCATAAGGGGGTTGCTCTGGTGTTTACCACCCTTTCTGCAATAGAGCATAGCTTTCTGAAAATTGATGCCTTTTACCAAAAAACTCTAAACAATATTAACAGAAAAAAAAAGAAAAATCAAGAGAGAAGGATCTGTGGGCAGGGCGTAAAGCCGGCGAGATGTGAATGAGAAATGCTGGACTCAGCAGGACCATTATCTATTTGTTTATTAAGTTTTCCAGTATAGTAGATTGATCTGAAAATAACAGAACGTTTATGAAGCATGAAGCATTTCCTAAGCTTTCAATTAAAATGAAATAAAACAAAATGCAGAATGTGTGTTCATTGTCGGAAATCTCATTAGAGCATTGGTCATCACAGGGAGGCATGGCTTCATTACCTTGCGCTTTTGCTTCAGCTCACTGGGCACTGGCTCAGTTCAGCCACCAAGCATAAGGGAGGCAGCTCTTTATGAACTGGCTTTGATTTTCCAGGGTGCAACATATCATTTCTTAAGACAAAGGGCAGCACTGTGACCTCCAGTTTATAGAGGGAGAAAAGTAAGCACATTAATTGGTTCTCCAAAGGATCCATTGTAAAAATTAGGAGCAGAGCATAATGTTCAGAAAACAACCACATCTTAAAGCACTTGGTTACTCTGTGCTTACATTTCTGTGATTCCTTTTTGCTAAAGGTTTAAATTCAGGGAGGGGACAGAAGAAAATAAGAAAGGAACATTAAACGAAGGAGCAGATTCAAAGTATAAGTCAGAGAATGGAACAGCACAATGACACAGTGCAAATAGCTCAATGCCAAGGCATTGCTGAGCAGAGCACAGGGGAGCATGGGCACAGGGAGATGGTGCAGGGGGCTCACCTTGTCTTAGAAGCAAAACAAGAAAGAGTCAAAAGAGTTCAATTTCTGAGATCTAGGAAGGGTGGGTATTTTGTTGTTGTTTTTAACTAAGGATTTAGCCCAGGGGCACTTTACCCCTGAATTACATCCACAGTCCTTTTTATTTTTTTTATTTTGAGACAGGGTGTCACTAAGTTGCTGAGGGTCTTGCTAAGTTACTGAGTCTGGTCTCAAATTTGCAATTTTTTTTTTTGCTTTAGCCTCCCAAGTCACTAGAATTACAGGTGTGGAGTATCACATCCAGCTCTATGTGGAGTGTTTTTAAAAAGGAGTCCAAATGAAAATCTTTTGCAGGCAAAATAGCAGCCAGTGTCAGCTTTATGATGGCTTTCTGTGTAGTTTTAAAGATTGGGCATGTGTGTAAATCTCACTAAGATACTTAACAGAACTACAAAAGTTGGTATCTATTCTCTACTCTCTATTTAAAATAGACATCTACTTTTCTCAGTTCTCTGGAGTCATGAACTGCATTAGAATCACTTATAGGCAAAGTTCCTTTTACACATGGAAAAATTCCAATTGTGGACTATTTTCTACACTCCCTGAAAGTCCATTGGAAACATAAACAATGGGGAAAATTATAGATAAATAGTGCATATTCATAACCTGAAATGGTTACAAAAAATGCAGGACAGGTACAAAATAAATTCTCATATATCCCATATGTTTTCTATTTATCCTGGTTTTCAGGTCAAGATTTTTTCTTATCATTTAAAGCAAGTGATGACTTGAGTGGAGTTTTTATAATAATGAACAGTTTCATTCATGAAGCCAACTCAGAATTCTTCTTTATCTGGTTACTCTCCTCATCTGTTCACTAAGTTCAGTGGTATTTAGTTGGAATAGCTCTAGAATAGAGCGAACTCAAAGGAATCAGCTATGTTTCCAACCGAGAGCAGCCAGCAAGTAGCCGTGGAGCCATGAACCCACCATTTGCCTTGGATTAGGTCTCAGTCATACATTAAGACTGTCCAGTCTCTAGAAATGATGCTCCAGAAGGAAGACGCTATAACATGTGTTTCAGATTCTACCACTTTCTAGTGACCAAGCTTGGGCAGCTTGCATAGCTACTCTCTACAGCCATTTCCTCAACTGTAAAAATGTACAGAAACCATAGGAGTTTGTAAAGATTAAATGAGATGAGGCTTCTGGGGAACTTAAAATAGCACCTGAATAAAATAAGCACTCAATGACTTTGAATTATTGTTAGAACAATGCTTCCTCATCTCCAATAGTAGTGATTTCCTGTGTGCCTGGGGGGTGTCTTTAGCCACTCACTTTACTAACACACTGATTGGGTAAGTAATGATTTGGAACAATCAGCACCGAAGGCAGGTTTGGGAAAGAAAGCCTGACTGATTGCTGTTGTGTTATTTTTCTTTCTTTTATGACCCATAACCAGTACTTATTGGAGCAATATGTATTCACAAATTGCAGTCCCAGAGAGTTGGAAGAAAAGTTGCTATTTAAAGGCTGTTCACAGTGTCTAGATAGGCATTTTGTGGTTACTACACAGAAATAAACTGTTGAGGACAGGTTGATTTAACTAATGAGGTATGTTTTGGTGCCTCATATGTATTCCACTTACTGGGGGTAGACAGGGCCAATCTTAAAAGATGAAATATTTTTATTTTGGAAGTACTTCAGGTTTAGTTAGGTATACCAAACTTGACCAAAACAGAAAGAGCAATATTTTTCTAAGTTAATATGTATCTGTGCATGTGATGTTATTGAGTTAATCATATTCCAATTTTTTTGGCTCAAATATGAGCTAATAATATGTGGTATTGTCAAGTCAATCATTCATTTCAAGGCATATTCCAGAGAGGGAAGCTTCTTGGCAGTATGAATTTTTTCAGGAAAACTTCATGCTCTATAAGGTTGTTTGCAACACTTGAAGAACGCTTAGAATTTGTAGAGTAAATAGAAGGGATAGAGAATTGTAAGAAAATAGAAAAGAATAAAGAAAAAAAAACCATAACAGAAAAGAAATTGCAGCACGGAGATAGGGTGCTATACTGGAGGTCTTCACTAGGGAAGAGGTAGAGGCATAGGACCTGTCAGGTAAGGGGAACTTGTGGGATCCCCCATTTAAGTTTTTGTTTTAATCTACAAGGCATTACAGAGATATTATAGAGTTTTGTATAAGGAAGAAATGTATAAAATGAACATCAAATTGAACCATATGAAAGTGTCAATATTTGACTTTATCTTACATAAAGGAATTGCATTTTCATATGGTTCAATCTAATATCTTAAAATCAATGTCAGTTGGATAAGAGGCAGGAAGATTAGTTGGGAATCTCTTATCCACAGGTAAAATCTCATTAGCTTTGATAAGCAGAATATTTTGGACAAAAAGAAAACAGTGAGTTTCTCTATTGTATTTTCTATTTATTTTTCTTCTCCCTTTTGGTGTGTTTTTTTGTTTGTTTTATTTGTTATTGTTTTGTTTTACTCTTGGAAAATCAAAACATTTTTTCTCACTTCCAATTATGTGTGGGTCCAATTCTGATTCTGATCTCTCTTAGCTTCTTGACCTGTAAACCCTATATAAAACATTCACAGGACCTTTAGAGGAACATCAAAAATGTGCTTCCTTTCTTAGCTGTTATGCTTGAGATGTGAGGTGTCCCCCCAAAGCTCACGTGGTGACAATGCAAGAATGGATGTGAAATGATTCGATTATGAGGTACAACCTAATCAGTGGATTAATCCACTGATGTGGACTAACTGGGCAGTAGCTGAAGGCAGGTAGGGTATTGTTGAAGGAAATAGGTCACTGGAGGTATGCCTTTGGGGTTCATATTTTGTGCTTGGAGAGAGGTGCAGTCTCTGCTTCCTGCTTGACATATTCTGAGCTTCTTTCCTCTGCCACATTCTTATGCTATGATGTTCTGCCTCACCTTAGGACCAGAGTTAGTGGTACACTGAACCTCTGAAACTGTGAACCAAAATAAATGTTCCCTCCTCTAAGTTGTTTTTGTCCAGTATTTTGGTCACAGCAATGAAAAGCTGACTGAAATGTTATGTTAGGATTGTTTTGTGGAATTTGATAGATGAACTGCAAAATGCATGGATAAGCACAACTACTGAGAGCAAACACCCAGGCTCCTTATCCAGGCTCTTCATTGGATGGAAAAATGCTGTAGGTCCAAGGAAACCAAACCTTCTAAAAGTACTTCTTTTGCTGTTGTTGAACATGTCAGAAACATACTAGAAAATACTTGTGATTCATTTTTGGAATAATCAAACATATACTACAAAAAGATTATATGTAATCAATAAAATTGGAATATATAGATGCTCAATTACTCTAAGCATCCAAAAATGATTTGGAATTCTTCTTGGGGATTGGGGAAAACTGAATTTCTTTGAACCATTTTAGTCTACTTCTAATTTTGATTTAGATTTATACTATATAGAGCTTGGAAAAAATATCAACTGATATATAGAAAAATGATTAAGTCATACCAAAAACTAATGCCATCTATGTTTGCAGATTGAGATGTCAGAATATTTATGATGTAAGGTTTTACTTTTTGGTTATATATTGTACTTTATGTTATAGATTTGGGCCTGTCTACTGAAAGTTGGTACTCAATATTAAAAGTAAAGAGAGAGTTAGGGTATCCTTAAGACTATCATGAAATTTAGAATTAGACTGGAAAAGATCTCCTCTCCTAAGTCTGTAACCACAAGCAAAAACTGTTCTGGCCCCTATTCTTTCCATCTGTTCAAGTTTGATTTGTTGTTTGGCAAGGAGATGGGATAGAAGTTAGGCAGTGACAGGGCAGAAATTAGATACCTAACCTGTGTCTTGGCTTCCCTCTTATACTCTTCATAACCATGACCAGAGAAAATGGTAGGAATCCACTCAATCTCTTCCATCCTTTGTTCAAAATAAAGAACTGACTTTCATTCTTTCTAAGAAAAATACGGATTTTCTCTATCTGTTCTGGTCAGTAACTCTGAAGGAAATAATAACGTGGTGTTAGGTGACAGAACAAAAATCCTTGATAATTCATGTACTAACAAGTCAGTCTCTCTCTTTCTCTCTCTCTCTCTCTCTCTCTCTCTCTCTCTCTCTCTCCCTCCCTCCCTCTCTCTCTCTCTCTCCCATTCCCCTTTCAACTTATGGAAATGAGAGTGTGGATGAATGAGAAATGGAGGGACTTTTCTTTCTAATAATATAGGATGATCCATCAGTCAGAACTATGGGCTTCCTGACAAGTGTGAATTCCAAAACTCTGCCTGATCCTTGGGATGTGCTTGGGAGAATCTGTACCAAGCTCTTTCTTTTTCACAGACACATTAAATTCTAAGTGGTCCTTCATAGGCTGAGTGAAATGGATTTAAACCTTGGCCTGGGGGAGTTTGGCAGTTTAGGAATGTGAGCAGATGCATTTATAACCAGAAGCATGAAGAACAATACCACTACACTTTTTGCTTCATATCTCCCTCAAACATCTGAACATCAGAGTATTCTTTGCTAAATGGGTCATGTTTATTAGTTTTGTTTCACAAGCTTGATTATTAGCTCCTAGAAGTTAGAGCCCTGTCAGACATTTTATTGTATGCTTCACAGTATGTTTTGCAGAGATTCAATAAACATGGAAGTTCCACAAAAGTGGAACAATAGAGAAAGAAAAAACAAACAAACACGAGAAAGATACAAGAAATTAAAGGCAAAAAAGACAGTGTACAACATAAAATAGAGAAAGGAAATAAGGGGGAAATGTACCAAGACATGACAGTCATTGGACCCGGGGTCCAACGTAAAATAGCATTTAGAGATGTTTTCTTTAGTTCTTCATTCTTTTATTTCCTATCCATGACCTTGCTCCTTTCTCTTTCTGTCTGTATAATCCTGCAGAGTGTAACTGTGGACAATAGTTCAACAGGATGGCCACGCTGCAGGTTGCAATTTGAAGAAGGCTGTATAGCAGTTGACTCTTCAACAGCCAGCAAAGATAGTGTCTGTGAACCTGATGGTGGACCAAAGGGTGGTAGCCCAGCACATTATACAAAATCCAATTTTAAGCCTTGCTAAACCCTTATCCACTGACCCCAAGAAAAGATGCTATTTTCCTACCAATGCTTTTGGAGCATCAATGGTTGAAAGGAAGCATCCATTTTGCCTTGAACCCTTCTCAGAGGAAAACATTAAGTCCGGGTCTATAATGCATACCTACATGTGAGAATTAGATCTGTTGATAACAGAAGACCTTCGGATCACTGCATGTTATAAAGAGCACAAAGAAATTATGCAGTTGGGGCAATAAACAGTGAACCATCAATTCTGGGCTGAGACAACTCAGATCACTTTGACTTCCCTTTTTTTTTTTTTCTATCCCACTTGTTTTAAGTCCCGTCACCTCAATCTAACCCTTTACTTTCTTTTAGTATTTCCTTTCCCTTTATTTTTTCAAACTCACTCTTGTCCATTCTTCTTTCTGTTTTATTGCAGTTCCATTTCTTTACCCATTTTTCTGCCTCTCGCTTCTCTGCTTGTCTTCAGATTTATGCAGTTTGACTTCATTAGCTCCCAGTTTCATCAAGAGAAAACAGTAGTAGGAGCCAGGGAGAGCTTTCTTAAATTTTAACTATGTTAACCCATTATGTGTAAGATAAATTCTGGTCTTTTCTTATTCCTGAATAGCATGCTAATGGTTCCATTACCTCTGCAAACAGGGAGGTTGTTGTTTGATTTTAAATCAGCATGGTCTGGCTAAAAGCCTATCAATCCAATGGAAGTCTCAATTGTTCCGGCCCTCTCCATTTCCTGCCACCCTCCTGTCAAAGGAGATTCCTGATGCAGGAGTTAATGTATTCATTGGAATAGTACATTTTCAATACACGTGCTCCAATCTGCTTGGATCATGGTACCCTGCTAGTTACAGGGGTAGGGAAGTGATTTCAGGGTTTCCCTATCTCATGAGATGCATTCATGACAGAGACTTTGGCTGGATAGGATGTGTAAGGGAGTCTTTCTATTTTAAGAGCCACATTTACCTTTTCAGCATTATTTTGAAATTTATTAAAGTTGAGAAGCTAAGTAGGGACATATGGCGCTTTTTGTTCTTAAGAGGAAAGGCACATTGACTCTTCAGATTCCTCCAAACATAACTCTATTTTCCTTTCTCTTTTTCTCCCATTCCCAGTCACTGCCATACTGTCTTCCCCTTTGTTATCTCAACTTCTTTCCTTTCCTTTTCTCACAGCTCTGATGCCAATATTGACTCAAGACTCAGAAATTTTCTTCCTAGCAATTGAGAAAGAGTCTATATGGATGAGAGTTTCCCTAATCTTTGATCCTTTCAAGCAAAACCAGTTGTTGAATTCTCAGTTAACATAGAAAGAGCCATTTCATATATTTGACTGTAATCCCTGCTTCTCATGACACTGTAGGGCTGTTTTCAGCAGTCCAAGGACAGTCTCATAGAAGATGATGCAGGGGGCTAGACTGATAAACTCAAGATGTGAAAAATCCATCAGTCTCTACAAAGGTGAAATTGGTTTGGTTATGGATGCTCAATGAACAGTTGGCAGTGTAAGAAGCAATGAATAGATAAGGGGCAGAAGACTGTTTCTAAAATAGATGACTCCCAGGAATGGACACCAGAAAATGGATGAAGAGAGAGTGGGAGAAGAGCAGCTGTATCCTACACAAGCAGCTCTTGTGTTGTCTCAGTAGGGCCCTCTGCTCGGCCCTGTGCTCTCCCCGCCTGTTTATCCCTTTGGGCAGCCCCTTCTCATTGGCTATCTGAGCATTCATTCACTCACAGGTGACTTCATATAAGCAAATTCTCTGCTGTGCAGGTGTCACCATTTCACATGGGAGCTAACTGAAGAGCTTCTAATTTACTTTCTCTGTTTAAATCCAGAGGTGGACCCCTTCTTAGTGATGAATGTTCTCTGTCCTTTGTCCTTCACCTCCATTAATTAATTAAAAAGACCCCAGCTTAATCACTGATCCAGGCTTTCCTCATATTGGCTTCCCCTGCCGAGGACACATTAAACATGCTCTGAACAATATACACAGCAAGCTGTTTGACAAATGCAATGGAAACAGGATTTCCATCAGATTTCTATAGCTCTCTAGGCCCTCACCACCTGACTAAACCTAAAGTCTCATCTACTTCTATTCTCCCTTATTCTCTCTCTATCCAGGGTTCAGGTTTCTCCATGAATGATTTTCTCTCAGATCCTTAATTGTCTTCCGTCATTACCTCCTTTCTCACCTTTAATGTCTTCCCCAGCTTTCTACACATGACCAGAAGCAAAGACAGACACTGGGAAATGACTCCAATCTCCTGCTGGGCGGGAGGTAATACCATACTGGAGAAAGGACCGGAGTGGGGGTCCTCACAGGGTCCATTAGGATTCCTGTGGGGAGAATGAGAGCAGTAGTTCTGGATCTGTGGGCTTTTCTAGTGGCAGACGGTGAAGACCACCGACAAAAAGAGAAGGAAGCAGAAACTAAGTTTCTTTGTGTGATTTTCTGGTTTTGTTTTTGTTGTTTTGTTTTATTTTATTCTATTTTGTTATTGTTCACTCAGTTCAAGCCAAGGATCTAAACCCTGGGCATTTCTCTTCCTCACATTTCTTCCTTATGCTTTCTGCCTCTGTGTTAAGTGTCCATTTTATTAAGCCAAAAGGTAAATCTAGACCATAAAACCTACAGAACTCAAGGGGATGTTTTTCCTGGTCTCTTAGCACTCCTCTTTTTTTCTCTCTCTGAATAAAACACTAGATGGTTTTATACTTGCTACGAACTGATTGACTTGTTCTGTAAATACATGAAAAAACAATGAGCAAAGAATTAATTATGTATTTGGAAGTAGGTGAAGAGAGCTTTCCAGAGCTTGGGTACTGAAGTTGGCAGATACTGAAAGCAGCAACAGCAACCACAGAGAGCAATTATATACTAAGGTTGGGTATGAGCTAAAATGATGCTGAGGCAGTGCAGAGGGGTGCTTCTTGTGTGTGTGCTTTCTGTACTTTCCCTCACTTGATCTCTAGATCTGTTTGTCCAGACAGTATGCTTTTGAGAAAGAAGCCAAGAATTAGTTTTTTTTTTTTTTTTTTTGGCTTTGGTACTGGGGATGGAGTTCTGGGGTGCTCTACCACTGAGCCACATCCCCAGCCCTTTCTATTTTTTATTTTGAGACAGAGAGTTGCTACATCAACTAGGGCCTTGCTAAGTTGCTGAGGATGGCCTTGAACTTGCCATCCTCCTGCCAGAAGCTAAGAATTTTGAGTCAGATCTCAGTTCATATCCTGATTCTGCAAGTTGGTAAGCAGATCACTTTAGATAAATGAATAAACACCTCTTAGAATTTGTTTCCTCATTTTAAAAATGAGGTGATAGTATTCTTGTAGAAAGGTATCACAGTAACTAGCAATTTAAGGATTATTTCTTACCATCTATATTTCCTACTAAAATATTTGCAAGGGGACATCTGCTAAATGAGATGATGACACATGACTCAATGACTTAGTGAATATTCTGTGTTAATCTATTCTTGGAAAAATTTTCTTTTTTGTTTTCATGTTTGTTAGAACAAAACAATTCTGCTAGAATTTATTGTTGCTGTTAGTAATAAAAGAATCCAACGTATCCAAGAAAATTCATTTTAGGCTTTACAGCAAAAATGAAAAAGGATTTCTATGGTAAGTGCTTCCTCTGGAAACTTCCTCAAGAACTTTGCTCTTATCATCTTTCCTTAATGAAAATTGACTCAGTATATCAGAAACGTCGTCTGTTCTTAAGACCGGTCTCTATCCACTTCTGTGTTCTGTTCCTTTATGTTCTTGTTCACTACAATGCTGGATCCAACAAATCCTGATTTGGTATGTGCCTCAAACATTTATAAAAAGTTGAGTCACATAAAGAGAGAAGGGTGGACAGAGGAAGAAGATAGAAAGAGGGATTGGGGGGAAGAAAGGGGGAGGAGGAGACTAGGAAGGAGAAGGGAATTAGAGCCACATGGCTCAACAAACCAGCCTTCTGCTCCTATGCTTGTTTAGATACTTCAAATTTTCAAGTAGATCCTTGCTTTTATCATTTGCACCGTATCACACTTACTAGATCTAAAGAGGTGGGCAAATAAATACCAAGTCTTATACATTATTTTTGAAAATATATTTTAAAACATCTTGCTAAACACATTTTTTTAAATGCCTGTTTTGGAATTCAAAATAGCAAAGGTCCTACAAGAACTTTCTATTATTCATCCTTAGAATAAAGCAAAACTTTTGGAGATCATCTCAAACTCTTGTTCCCAAAACGTAGCCCTTAGGATGACTTCATGTTAAAAGAAAAACTACAGGGCACAGTTTGGGGAGAATTCTATGCTTTTTTCCCCCATTGTTACTTCCTTTTGGTCAAATAATGAACTTCAAGCAAATTAATGTAAGTGGTGATTAAAATTTTTCTGTTTATAAAACAATTATATATGTGTGTGTGTGTATGTATATATATATATACATACACACACACACATATAATCACCAAAAAAGCTTAGAACTAAGATAGAGCAAGTAAACTGGTATGAAAATAACTCATGGGAAGAAATGTGCAGAAAGATAATATTATGGTTTTACTTTCAGGCAACAATGAAGGCAGGGAAAAAGTAGGTAGATTAGGGGGACTTGATGTTCCAGCTATGTGGCTCCCCCCATCCCTGCTTGTGAACATGTTTTTACTTAACTGACAGGAAAGAATGTAAAGTGAAATTTATGTTGAGGTGGGGAAAAGAGTATTATAATATTTATGATATTTAATATTTATGGTCCTCAAAGATCTTAATCTGATTCTGGCTACAGAATCTGTATGATATAAGGAAAACCTAATATTACCTTTCTAAATCCATGAAAAACTTTATAATGCATATTGTACATCTACACTATAGTACTGGTTTAATCAGAATAACGATGGCGTCCACATTATAATGACAAAGACACATTCTGTATTAAGATGCATATGTGGAAAATGATTTTACCTGCCTAAAAACTAAATCTTTGATATATCAAAGTGGTTTGTGAATTTCAAGTAGATTCACGATTCATAGTCTAAAATGTTCTTTCAAATACAGTGATAACAGAAAATTGTTAGTTTGTTTCTTTTCTCAGTTTGGAGATAATGCTACTCTGGTAATCTGCTATCATTTTGTGAATTTAAGAACATTGGTGCATCTCCAAATACTTTTTCTCATCTCCAAAAAGTTTTCCTCCAAATACCTGGGGGACTGTTGATCTGAGGTTTGAATAGCCAGCCATTACAGAGCCCACATGTCTCACGTCAATTCTTCCACTCAATGTCTTTAGGACCCATATACATCTGTCCTTTCATCTATCAAATTCTTAATAAGTTTTTGTATATGCTATCTCAATTATCAAGATATAATACTCCTAATATCAAGAATAAAGTAAATTATTTTCCAGAGCAATCATAGAAGAGAAAAATGATGGTTGTATGCAAAAGATATCTTGTACTTCTTCCCTGTCTGTATGCTATTCCTAAAGACTGGGGTTAGCCAGTTTCTTAGAGTTCTCACTGACTTTTCTTTCAAAATCAAAGATCTGATTGTTAAAACTGTCTATTTTGAGCTTCACACACTGCATGATGGATATTTGGAGAGGCAAAAGCATCATTATTGAAGATATTAAGGAAATTTCCATGAATTAAGACCTGTTCACTTGAACCAAGCAAGTGGCTGCATACCCTATGAGAATAAATGTTCTTCCTGATCTTACAGATCTGTGCCTTAGTTAAGGTGAGTGATGACATTTGACTGACAACTTATCCTGGAACTACTGTATGCTCCCAAGAAAAATAAACTAAAAATAGCGAACACAATATTTAAGATATTTTCTTTGCTATGGTTTGTTTTGTTCCTTTTTGCATATAGGAATGTATGATAAAGATACATTTTAATTTTGAATTGATGGTCTCCTTTATTCTTACCATATTTTTCATAAATCCCTAATTCAATCATTGTATAAATCATTAGAGTTACATATTTTAAAAGAATAGGCTTGCATGTAATGTTTTCATTTAATTTAAATATTACTTCATGAAAAACTTCAGTTTTTATTAAATGTAGGTGGAGATACCTGAATTATATACATATACATAAGTGTTTTGACATCTACCCCTGAGTTATTGAAATTTGCATTTCAAAATCTGTCTTACCAAAATCAATCAAGTCTTTCAACATTGCAGAAAGAAAATAAATATCTCAAACTGTCTATTCAAGTGCTTTTAAAAGTTTAAAGTGCCTTAGATAGGATTATCATGAAGGATTAAAATGATATATTAAAACTTTGAAAATAGCATTACAGAAGAGTATACAGTCCATGTAGATAACAAAATATATTAATACATATTTGCTATGGTCTTCTGCAGTCAAGCATGCACACACACACACACACACACACGCACACATCACAGTTTGGTAACACAATAATTACAGGAAAGTACCCTGAAGGGATGGTTTGGAACATAACCACTCATTCCTTATGAGCAGATGAACTCCCACACTTGGGATGAGTGGTAAGTCATTAGGGTGCAAAGGACAAGTGAGATCAAGGACAAAAGAGGCCAGACAGCAGTCTTAGGGTTCTTGCAGCTCTAAAACTCATGGAATTTTATTGGTGGACAGAGGAGAATGACCAGTAGTCTGGACGAAAAGGACATTTTTAATGAAGTTATTAAACTGTGATATCTGGTCTTACTTTAATTCCACACCACATAACATAAGAGTAACCATGGTCTTTGAAGATGCTTTCTCTGCTGACACACTTCAGGGTGAGACTCAGGAAAAATGTCAGCCCTGAAGGCAATCACTTTTGACAATTCTCAGAGGTTGAAAAGAAGCAGTGGACACCCTGATGATAAAGTCCCCATGAACTAGAGAGAGACATCTTTGTTTTTCTGTCTCCTTCTTTACCTGATTATGGTTAATAAAGGTATAAGGCTATTTGTTCTTTATCAGAGGCTTTTCTTTATACTATCTGCCCTATAAGCAACAGAGCTCCTATCTGGGCTTTATTCTCTTTTAGCAACTGCCTTCTCCACACATCCAAAACTAAATCCATGATCTTACTTGACAAATTTGAGACTTCCTAAATTTTTCCTCTCTCAGGGAAAGGAAGGACCAGGCATCTACTTCAAGTTAGAAATCTGGAAAACAACTTTATAACTTCTCTTTCCCCAACTCCTCATAACCAGTTCATTACAAAATCTGGCCAATTTCCCTTCCAAACTGATTTCCAAATCCCAGTACATGTCTCCATTCACTACTAACTACCCTGACTACTTTTATTATTGCAATGGCTATGCATTTCTTGTTCCCTTTTGCCATCTATATTCTGGCTTCAAATGGCACCCAGAGTAATCTCTTTAATGCACACCATTAGGCATGTCATGCTGAGAGGTTAAAGTTAATTTTTTTAAGAGAAATCCCCAGGGCCTTCTGTAAAGCTTTGTGGAAATTGACTAAGCCTTTGAGTTAATGCCCTGAGCTTCAGGCAACCCATCCTGGCCAATCACACGACTTGAGACCCAGAACCTTCTCATGCCAAAGGAGAATCCTCTAAGTCCTCAAACAGAATTCTACTACTTACTTCCTATATCATAAACTTGTGAATCTATCACCAACACACAGGAGGGACTGAACTACCCACAACCACAAATGTTGGATATGCTGGAGCCAAGTTCTGCCTTCTAGCCTTGCTATTGTTTTGCTGCCCCGGGTCACATGGTGCTTCTCTAATCACACAGCTTCAAAGCCCTAACACCAAGGGCAGGGGTTTCTCCTGAATCTTGTTATCTGGCAAACGTCTGAGGGCTGTTCTAGAATACTAAGGCAGCTGCTACTGATTCTTTCACCATTTATTAAACTTGGGGTTAAAATTTCAACCACAAAAGGTCATTGAGCAAACAATTCTAAGCTGAAAACTCTTCACCAGCACCTCATCACTCTTGTGATGAGCACCCAGTTACTTACATGGCCAGCAAAGCCCAACACAACCTGGCTCTGGCCTTGTCTTGCAGGTTCACTTTGTACCACTTAATCACTCTTTCAACTAAATGGTCATCTTTGTTTTTTGTTGTTGTTGTTGTTGTTTTGCGGTGCTGGGGATTGAACCCAGGGCCTTGTGCTTGCAAGGCAAGCACTCTACCAACTGAGTTATATCCCCAGCCCTAAATGGTCATCTTTTATTTATAGAAATGTGACATCTTTCTGCTTCAAGGTCTTCAAACTGCTCTTCTCTAAAATGAAACCTTGTCTCCTACTCACCTTCTGATCTGGAAAGTCACATTCCCAGGGAAGTCCTCTAGGAGCTACTGGACTAGCATGACTGCCCTATCACATATCTTCACAGTGTTTGGCAAAAAAAAAAAAAAAAAAATCCCCAAGTCAACCAACCAGACCAACAAACAGAAACAGGAGTATTTCTAATTCTTCCTTTGTAGCTATTATTCCTAATTTAAAATTAGATTCTAATAGGAAAACTTCATGATACTAGGAACTACAGAAAAAAATTGTTGATAACAGCAAGCAGTTTTTTTGGGGGGGAAGGGGGACAAATTCATTCCAGAAAGCACTGCTTTGTTTTCTGTGGGTTAATTCTTGATTCTCTTTAGAATGTTATCCTCTCTTCCATAGTATTTGATTCTTATCCCTCACAACCCCTAGCACAGGTACCAAAACAATATTTGATAATTAATTAGACAGTAATAAAAAATAAGAATATTCAACCAGTTCCATCATTCAATAATCTATTTAGCTGTTTTGTTCGCATTTAATAAAACATAATTTCTTCATAAAAATAAGTTATATATGTGTACACATTATACACACAAAAGCAAACACATATACACACTCTTCATTGGCAACATGAGGCAAGAAAAAGACAGAGGGGCCAAAAGAGTAGGACTGTGGGCCCAGGTAACAGGACAGAAGGTGCACTGCAGTTTGAAGAGAGCAGAGCATCAATTCCTTGGCTGGTCTTCACAAAGGAAGGTGATAAGCTGAGACATTAAATGAATTTTGTTTCTCGCTTTTAAAGAACACATTAGGGAGATTCTCATTTGCTAAATGTCTTTGAAAATGGGCAAGACAAACAGATGAGAATTATTAGATCAAATACTGGTTAATGTACAAGATGTTCTACACCTAATAGATAAACGAGACGTGGAAAAATCACCAGGACCAGATGGCAGCTCTTATGTCCTTTTGAACACAGTATTTTCCTCTTCAAAATAGAAATGAGTCAAAAAATGTGTCTCAGTTTAGTCTAACTGAAACTAGCTGGGGAAAGGATGAATAAGTCAATTTCCAAGGCTGCCATCTTTCACAGATATTGCATTTACAAACAAAGACCCAATAGAAGTGTCACCCCATATAAAAATCTTCTGTGACTTTTATAACCACCAAATTCAGTCTAAAATCAAACTGAAATATTTCCACACAGAACCTATGCTTAATCACAGAGTAATCTAAATAAATTGAATAATTTGTGGGTACGTTTGCAATTAGATATAATGCCACTTTACAGTATACGCACGCACAGTAAGTCTGTATTTTTCTTCATATTTTAATATGAGATTATTCAATTCTAGTTCTGATATTTCCTGCCAGAAGGGACCTAGACAGCTGGTTGAGTGAGTCATTCCAAGTATTCTGAGAGACAGGCATAAGATTCATTTGCTCTTTGCTTATGGGGATATATTAATGAATCTTCAATCTTGATCTCACTGTCCCCCATGGCCATGACGCATTTGTAGAGAAAGCAGGTTTACATAGCAGGAATGCTTCTGTCAATAGCATTAAACTTGCTGTTATTTATCTTCCTAGTCATGAAATATGGAAAGGAGGGGCAAAGTAGAAAAAAAATTAAGAACATTATACTTGTTAACAATAAAATATAGGATTCCTGTTCATTTTTTGTTTTATTTTGTTTTTGTTTTTTCCTTGTTATTTTTCTTCACAACTGTGAAGCTGAATGCTAATGAAGATGCCCATGGTAGTATTCAACTGTTCTGGAAAAATGTGTTTATGGCAACTGAAGTAATTTGGGCACACTCTTAAAAAAATGGCCACTTTTTGTTTTTTCTTAACCTAATTCTTCTCTTTCTTTGCTGCCTTCTCTGGTGGGAGAGGACTGTTCAGAATTCTTTCTTTCTTTTTACTTTCTTTGTGTGTGTGTGTGGTGTTGGGGATGGGGCCACTTGGGATCAAATCCAAGGCCTTGCACATGCTAGGTAGAATCATTTCTAATCATTGAGAATATTATTTGAAATAATGTTAGATTCTGTACACTTAAATGGTAATAAGCAAATTAAATGGTGGAAGGCAGTTGGAGAAAGAATTTCTAAAGTAGCTCATACTATGCCTAATGATTGTTTTTGTTTGTCCTGTGAGTCATTTCATGATTTACTAGAGTTTATGGTAGGCAAAGGGGAAGAAAGTATGATGAAAACTTGTGGAAGGAGAGCATTGATAGTGGCATGAACTTGAGAGCATGGAAAGTTCAAGAAGAGAAGCAGAAGAAGCTCTTCATCCCATTCCATTGCACCATTCTGTGGCCCCTGGAGATGCACAGTGCAATAACTGCAAAGACAGAGCTTCCCCAGTATGGTCTTCAACATCCCGCTCATCCAGAGCACACAGATGTGGTCAGGGTCTGGGGATGGCTACTTCTTCTTTACTCTTTTATCTCTGATCTGAGGAAAGGATATGCTGAACTACAGTGCACCTATGATAAGAGAAACAGGGAAGGCACCCAAGCTAAGAATTGGAAAAATTCCACCTTGTCCAGAACACCTTAGTACAATTCCACTATCATAACCTATTCCCTCTAGAGTGGCATGCATTCAACCACTATCAAATGAGGCCCCCTTCAGCCTTTGAAAGCACATTGCATAATGGCTACTGTTGGTGAGGAACAAGGGGTAAATGTTAGCATTGGGGTAGGAGACAGAGTAGAAAGACATGGGAAGAGTAAATTGATCCACTTCCCATGGTGACTATGGTCATTCCTCTTGTGGCACAATGACCTGACTGTGTTCACATTTCTACAAGTTCCCCTTTGTCCCTTTCTTTTCACCCCCACCCCACTACATCAGGATCATGCCAACCCCTTACTTTGGAATTCCCTTCTTTCTCTATCAAGCAGCCAATGAATCCTTCCATACCTCATCTGTCTCCAAAGCCTTCCCCTATCAACAGCTGCCATTCTGTGCTTCTTGCATCTTCTTTAACCACCCATCACTTATACCTGGGTTTTACCTGTTTGCATTCTTCACTGTAGTTTCTTTGGTCACTGTATGTGAAGCTACCTACATTTTGAATTCTGTGATATAAGGTTCTTTTCTTTGCAGAATATCTACAATGCTTTCTATTTTATATTTACATTTAACCAGCTAATTAGTTGGTAAAAGTAAGTTTATGTGAAAGTTCATTAAACAAAAACTAAATGAATAAGATATAAGGATGTTGTATCATTATGGAGGTAAATTTTCCTCCCAACTGGGATAATGTTCATTTAATATGAGATGAACAATTTCAGTTAAATGAATGCCTTCCTAAGATAAACATTCAGGCTTTAACTGAGATGAGGAAAGTATTAGGGCTATGGGAAAGTATCCCAGTGTCCACACTATCATAAGACATGACCAGTCTCCTAAGTATCATTGCAGAAGAGGAGAGAAGTCAATGTGGACTATGGGGTCTGATCTGAGTTTAAATCCTGGAGTCATACTGCTAACTTTGTGACCTTGAAGAGTTGTACAACCTCTCTCAGCTCTGGGAGTAATAATCCTTACCATAGGGAATTGTTGTGAAATAATATATGGGTGAAATAATTGGCATGGAACTCAACATATATTAAGAGTTTCCATTTATCGATCACCTACTATTTTTGGACCTGAGAATAATCACTGTAATCTCTTAACCATTGAGGGCTGTAAAATCGAGACTACATCTACATTTTAAAAGTATAATGACTTGAAACATTTGATTTTACTTTGTGGTTAGTTTGACATAAACATTCTTTTTTTTTCAGTATTAGATTTTTTTTAATTTATTTTTTATTTGCTTATTGATTCATTGAGCACATATGGAGTACAGCTATTGTTTCTCTGG
>JAJEJO010000220.1:717514-837664 GCA_020662805.1 Glaucomys volans
CCTCTATGCTATCTATCCTTCCTCCATTCTTGCCACCCTTCCCCCCCACCCCTGCATTATGCATCATCATTCATTTATCAGAGAGACCATTCAGCCTTTGGACTTTGGATTTTTGGGATTGGCTGATCTCACTCAGCATAACAGTCTCCAACATCATCCATTTACCTACAAATGCCATAATTTTATTCTTCTTTATGGCTGAATAATATTCCATTGTGTATATATACCACAGTTTCTTTATCCATTCATCTATTGAAGGGCATCAAGATTGGTTCCACAATCTAGCTATTGTGAATTGAACAGCTAGGAACATTGATGTGACTGCATCACTGTAGTAACCTGATTTTAAGTCCTTTGGGTATAGGCCAAGGGGTGGGATAGCTGGGTCAAATGGTGGATCCATTCCAAGTTTTCTAAGGAATCTCCACACTGCTTTCCAGAGTGGATGCACCAACTTGCACTCCCACCAGCAATGTATGAGTGTACCCTTTTCCCCACATCCTTGCAACACCTGTTGTTGCCTGTATTCTTAATAAAAGACATTCTAATTGGGGTAAGATGAAATCTTAAGGTGGTTTTGATTTGCATTTCTCTTATAACGAGGGATGTTGGACATTTTTTCATAAATTTGTTGATTGCTTGTAGATCTTCCTCTATAAAGTGTCTGTTCATTTCCTTGGCCCATTTATTGGTTGGGTTATTAGTGTTCTTGGTGTAAAGATTTTTGAGTACTTTATAGATTCTGGAGATTAGTGCTCTACCTGAAGTGTGTGTAGCAAAGATTTTCTCCCACTCTGAAGGCTCTCTCTTCACATTGCTAATTGTTCCCTTTGCTGAGAAAAAGCTTTTTAGTTTGACTCTATCCCAATCATTGATTCCTGCTTTTATTTCTTGTGCTTTGGGAGTCACGTTAAGGAAATCTGGTCCTAGGCCAACATGATGAAGATTTGGACCTATTTTCTCTTCTATTAGGTGCAGATTCTCTGGTCTGATTTCTAGGTCCTTGATCCACTTTGAGTTGAGTTTGTACAGGGTGAGAGATATGGGTTTAGTTTCATTTTGCTACATATGGATTTCCAATTTTCCCAGCACCATTTGTTGAAGAGGCTGTCTTTTCTCCATTGTATGTTTTTGGCTCCTTTGTCAAGTATGAGATACCTGTATTTATGTGGGTTTGTCTCTGTGTCCTCTATTCTGTACCATTGATCTACCTGTCTATTTTGGTGCCAACACCATGCTGTTTTCGTTACTATTGCTCTATAGTATAGTTGAAGGTCTGATATTGTGATACCCCCTGCTTCACTCTTCTTGCTAAGGATTGCTTTAGCTATTCTGGGTCTCTTATTCCTCCAAATGAATTTCATGATTGCTTGCTCTATTTCTATGAGGTCCGTCATTGTCAGCAAGACATAACAATCATAAATATTTATGCACCAAACAATGGTGCATCCATGTATGTCAATCAGATCCTTCTCAATTTCAGGAACCAAATAGACCAAAACACAATAATACTGGGGGACTTTAACACTCCTCTCTCACTGTTGGACAGATCTTCCAAGCAAAAATTGAACAAAGAAACCATAGGACTCAATGACACAATCGCTAATTTGGACTTAACAGACATATATAGAATATTCCATCCATCAAAAAGCGAATACACTTTCTTCTCAGCAGCTCATGGTTCCTTCTCTAATAGACCATATGTTATGCCACAAAGCTACTCTTAGCAAATACAAAAACATAGAGAACTTCCTTGTATACTATCAGATCATAATGGAATGAAATTAGATATCAATGATAAAGTTAAAAACAGAAACTACTTCAAGACCTGGAGATTAAATAATATGCTATTGAATGATGCATGGATAACAGAAGACATTAGGGGGGAAATTAAAAGATTCTAAGAGGTCAACGAGAACAAAGATACAACATATCAAAATCTTTGGGACACTATGAAAGCCATTTAGAAATAATGCCACCTTACATTTTCAATGATAGTTAATAGTTTACTCATTTATATAATTTTTGCATCAATTTTTACATCTAATTAATGTGACTTCCCTGTGAAGCAAGCATTTTTAGCCCCATTTTATAGTTGGACAGACTGCTGGCTAGAGATAAAGTTGCGACATTTGCCAACAAATCACATGTAGAACAATTAGTTAAGCAAGAAAGCAAGGGATGAAAATCTGGCCCAATACCCACAAAGGGAGTTCCAGATATGAGTCCTATTCCACAACTTTATTGACTACTGCTTCAGGGTTCACATTTCAAGACCTAAAAGAAAAATGTTTTACCAAACACAGGTGAATTTTCTAAACAGTAGCAGTTATAGGAGTTCACATAGCCTAGGAATATGTTGAAAAAACAGAATTTAATATGCTTGTCATTGCCAGAAAACGGAACATATTTTAAATTTAGTTTATAAAGAACACCTTTCAGCACTTTGGCATATCTCAATTCTTTATGAAAAAGGAGTAACAAATCAAGTTGAATCTGCTTTTTGTCAAAGTCTTAAAGTAGGAAGTTGCCAAATATTAGTATTTTTATTCAGCTCTTGCCTCTTCTACATGGACTTCAAAATATGCAACTAAGGAGGTTTTCTGCCTTCCATGCTAGTTAATAGAAATGCCTGGTTAATAGAATGCTAAATAAGCCAGGTTTCTCCTTGTTTGATTCTCGGCCAGTTTTAGAAATGTAGGCAGAAAATGATTACTTAAGCAAACTGCCTGGCAATACTGCATTCAAGTTACTCCTATATGACCTCATTTTGCTTCTAACTTACAATTTAAGAACAGAAAAGAAATTTAGAGGCCATGTGTTCTACCCTTCTCTTTTTATATTTGAGAAAATTTTTATGCAAAAAACTGAAACAACTTATTAATATCCAATAAGTTTTCTCCACTCCAAATGTTCTTGAACTGCTTGGAGGCTGGGGATGGCCTTGACTTCCACTAAAGCCATGCATTTCCCTTCTGGCATGTATAATAGGCAATGACAATGGGAGAGGTCAGCAAGATACTTTTAAATAGAGGGGTTAGGGAAGTTTGCTCTCAGGAGGTGACTTTCTCAAATTAAATGCAACACTTCTCATTTGGTAATGGTTTGACCTTATTACTAGGTCTGCACGAAATGATAAATCCCTCACAGGCAGTTTCAAAATGTGCATGATGACCCAAACAATAAATCGTGTACTATTTAGTTTCTTTGACATGATGTATGTTTATTTTTGTCTTTCATAAAAGAACCACAACTTCCCCCTATGAAGTGGTGGGTTTTAGTGTACTATCTTGACTTCTTGATTTCCTTGCTCACTCCTAAAATTTTCTAGTCAAATATATTTCACTATAGATCAAAATCTTTACATAGTTTGACAGGAAAACTAAAAGAGAAAAATGACAAATTAATCTATTTATTATAGTAAAAAGAAATAATAATTAAGAACAGAAGTCATTAGCCAATGGGATGCTTCTATTTTACTTGCTATAAATTACATTTACCAGATTCTCTATCACAAAATGAAAACGAAACTGATTTAAAGAGAAATGACAAATTTTATATCAAGTTTACTCTGAGGCTGGGAAAAGGATGTCACACCTACAGCCACTGTCAATAATAGATACAGATGTAGAACATGATTAGTTAAGGACAGGACACAGAGAACAGGAATTAGGTCTGTGCACACCTCAAGGACATTACTGAATAGCAGTGAACTGGTTCAGTCAAATCATACATAGACCACAGGCTTTGCTTGAAAAGCAATTATTTACTGTGTGAAAGCCAGATCCCATCAATATAGCATTTGGAATCTTAACTATCCTTAATTTTTGTAATATATGGAAAGTTTGAAGAATATTTTATTAAATTATGGCAAAGGAAATGCTATTTCAAATGAATATCTTTATAGCATTACCGATAGGTAAATTAGATGCACACAGTCATGAAGCATTTTGATCAAAGGTTTGAATTTAATTCATTTCTACACAGCATCTTTCAAATACTGTTTTCCAGTGAAAGATAGTAATAAGATAAAGCTTTCACACAATTGAGGACTGAAAATTATGCAAGCACATCAAGGTGAAATGAAACCAAGCCACAGGGTGCCAAATTAAAATCAATAATGTTGTTATTAATAATGGCAAAGCATTAAAAAAATATACCCAAGTATAGGGCAGGGAAAAGTGAAGAGGGGGCTTGGGATTAGGCAAATAGATTCAAAGTTCATGTATTCATAATCTGAACATAAGTGAATAAAACAGACCCATCCAAAATCCAATTGTGACTTACTTGAAACAGAAAACAGAATTGAAGGTATAAAAACACTTACATGAACCGGGAGTTGTAGAACTGCTATGCTAGAAAATTTTACAATATAATGTTAATTCTGTTTCCTTTTACTAGGAAGATCTAACTGTACAGAATATATTGATTAATAGATTGACCCATGCATCTTTCCATCATAAAGTGCCTGTAAATGTTTTGGAGGGGAATGAGAGTGATTTAAACAAAAAGCAGTTAGCAACCTTCATGAAGCTTACATTCTATGACAGTAAATAATGGAAAATACATGATTCAATTTAAAAATATTAAACTGATTTTGGTATTATTCAGGTAACAAAATAACAGGTACTACAGTGATTAACTGTGCAGAGATGCTCTGAAGAGTGGATTGACTTAAGGTTATGATAATAAGTGATTTATGCAGGACTAATTAGGAAATAACATGGAAGTTCTCAAATTAAAAGTTACCCTTGTATATATATAGTGAAAATTCTAGAGACATGGGATAAGGAATAAAGATGATAAATACAATGTGGAGGTTAGGACCAATGGAGAGTACATGGAAGTCCTAGCAATGGAGAGAAGAGTTAGTCCCTGTTTTGATTGTACCTCAGATGTGATCAGGATAGAACCAGATGCTATTGCTAAAATCAGGAAGAACCCATGTGAGCCCTGATGACTCTCACCTATACTTCCTGGGTAGACCTCTCCAAATTTTGCTGCCATTTCTCTTTACTTTTTACAAAAACTCTTGGTTTATTTGCTCTTTAAACAAAACAAAACAAAATGCATTTGCTACTTTATGGGGTATATCTTCCTCCTTAAACATGGTTTTAAATTTATCTGTCTTCTAGATAAATGCTAAACCCTACAAATTATTGCCAGAGTAAGCCATGGAAGGGAAGAGAAAAGTGCTTGGAGAAGAGAAGGCTTGTGATTTTAATAAGGATGTCTTCATTCCTTATCTATTGATCAGGAATAGAATTGCAGGTTAGAATGGCATAACTGGTTAAGAGAACACAGGTAAGAAGGAATAAAGAGGAAAAAGTGAAGGCCAAATGGGCCAGCTCTCCACATTTCCCCTCAAGTAAATGGTGCACTCCATTGGTAAGCTGTAAAGAATTGAAAAGGGACCACTCATTCTCAAGATTTTTCTGTGATACATGCCTCCCAGATTTCTGAGGCTTTCATAACTTCATCTTTTGGTTTCTGTGATCAAATTTTGTCTGGAAGCAAGAAAAATTTGAAGGAACTTTTTGAGTCTTACTTGGTAACATTCCCTTTCAAGTGCAGAATTAAGTAACGTTGTTTCAAAATAAGGATTAATATTAATTTAGCATGGGGCTGATGGACATGTTTCTAACACCACTGGCTAAATTAAAAACAAAAGAGTGTTGTTGTTTTCAATGTGCCAATAAAAAGGGAACGACTGTGTTCTCCAACTATAAAACTGATAGTGGGCCCAAAGACAGTGGATTGGAAGGAGAAGTGACAACTCCACTAAGGTTGAACTGAAGGAAAACAGCTGAAGGTAAGAAAACAAGTTTCTAATTGAAGGATAAAGGTGAACTAAGAAGGCAAATTGGTTTTGTTTAGTTAAGAAGATTAATGGGATAAAGTCAGGAGGATGCTCCAGTCTTACATGTACATTTAGTAGTTCTTACGTTAGGGATCAAAAAAGCAGCCCAGCAGTACAAGGAAATGAGCCTGGTGAGCTGTTCTCAGGAGAAAAATATGGGCTGTGTAAATTGCAATGATGACAGAGAAATAAAAAGGTGCACTGAGTTTGCCAATATCAAATTAAGTTCACCAGGTGGAGTTTGTACTGGCATTCTGTTATTTGTCAGTATCTGTTAATGACACTCTAGAAAAAAGATCCACGCTTTCTTTTAGGATAGAAATAGTGTTCAGGGCCATTTTGAAGGCTACACTTCGAAGCCCTTACTAACTACTGTGAGAAAGCTAGTCAAAAAGAGCTATGCAGCTGGGTCTCAAAATTCTGTTTTGGCTGTCCATGAAATGGTATGTTCACTTTAGGAGAATTAGAATTTTTTTCTCATTTATTTCTAACCAGGTAATTATAATAAAAGCACTGATCTCCTACTGCTTCCATAATCTATGACAAATTCTTAGTTGAAATGAAACTAACTTGCCCTAAATGGTAGTTAAACATTGATTTCACACTTTATGTGGTCAGTGTTGAGTGGTCCTTGTGGAACTTCTGAAATACTTGTAACTTTTATATATTGGAAAGGATATGGGAATTCAAGCTCTTCCCAAGGACTTTATATTGTTGATCTGTCAAACCTGCATCTAAACCTCCCTTCAAAACACACACTATAAGTAAAAACTGTGCATGTCCCATGAGCATATCAGCTTTCAAGGCCAGTCCCTCAGCATCCCATTCCCTTCTCCTAATTATATTGCCATTCACAGGTGCCTTATAGGTAGAAATTTGTGAGACATCATTTGGCTAAGTAATGTTCAGAACAATGGGTCATAATTCTGTTCAGAATCTCATTTTCCAGGAAACCATTATATGGTCATAAAATAAAGACGCATGCCCCCAAATAAGTTCCACTTTCTACAAAGGCATTATTTATGCTAAAGAAAAAGATTTCCTCAGTGTCTTACCCACTTTCCAACATCCTTCCTTTTATATAAAGCATAAATGTGTAATAAGCTCATCTTAACTGCTTTACAGACACTGAATATAACTTAGTAGTCAAGGGGGAAAAAAAACAACAGACTCAACACTACCAAAGAGAACAAAAGAAAAGTAACCAAAGTGAAGAACTGAAGGCGAGGAGGTATTTCTGTTCCTCTGTTATTTTGCATGCTGCTTTCCCAGGGAGGCAGTTGAAGGGACCTGCCAGAGATTTCACTGCAAAGGAGGAGTTTCAGATATGAGGAACCACTTCAAGTTGACATAAGACTGTTTTATCTGTCAGTCAAAGCGTGAGGTGAACAGTGGAATAGTAACAATTTCACTACAATTCTTTTCCTTTTCTCCAAATACATAAATATTTTATTTTTCTTTCTAAATTATTTTCTTTTATGGATACATTCCTAGGTATAAACTAGTAGACTTTTCAGTTACCAAATTATTTTTATTGATATAAAAATTTTTATTGATATCCTAGCTATAAACTAATGTACTTTTCAGTAACCCCCAGATCCACAACAATAAATATTCATATCTTCTCATGGTCAATGACATAATTTCCTTCTGAGTTCAAAAGGGGACAACTGGAGTTAAGGGTCAGGTTGCATTAGATTTCAATGGGAAAATGTAACAACCTTTTGCCTCTGTGGTGGTAGCTAGAAACCTGGAATTGCATTTAGTGACTGTTTAGCTTTTGTAAGTATGATCAGGGAATATCAGAGTCCTTTCTCACAGTATATTCATACTAGAATGCCAAATAGAATTTTATTGTAATAAAAACAAATGACTAGTACCATGGACTATCTATCCCCCTCACAACACAATGAGATTTTCTGTGTGCAGGGGTGCACCACAGTCTCTCAACACTCAGGTGCAAAAGTAGTGTTGCTTCTTGTGAAGGGTAGGAAAATTTTAACCTAATCCCTGCAGAATGTAGTATAAGGAATGTTTATAGTGAAAGAAAGAAGAAAAGCATCAATTTTAAAGCCCATGAACTTTATACTGTACAAAGATGATCCAGGGTCATTGGGGCTACTGGTAGTTTGAGATAAATCTGGGTTTATTACACAAACGTGAAAAGATGAAAAAGTTCATTTGCAAATATTTGTTGAATCTATTACAAAAGTTATGACTCAGGGAAAGGAAAAAACTTTATATGTCAAAAGAAATGCAGAGCCAGAGAAAAATGAAATTTTATCATAACAATGTCAAGGGCTCAAGGTAATTTTGGATGTGCCCAGAAACAAGTTTCTCCAAAGGGTATATCTAAACAACACATCAGAATATGACAGAGGGATTGAAAGGAATAAAATCGATAAAGTATTAAGGAGAGCATAATCAACCAAGACCGGCTTTCTTTGATTTTACTTCCTGAGACTGGAAGATATTATCATGCTTGCCATTTGTGGAGCACCTCTTGTATGCAAAGCAGTAAGCTAGTGAACAGTATTCATTACTCTCTAAAAAGGAAATTAGATGTCTCATCCCTGGCTTCCACAGACTCCTATTAACAGGTTTGTCAGGGCAAAGTCAAAGATATCTTAAGGAAAAAAAAAAAAAGTAGATCAGTATATGGTGAATGGAGTGTATATGTCTGAAATGGGATGTTTGCTTATAATCCCTCTGAAGGTGAGAACCAGACGCCCACCCCCCCCCAAAAAAAAGAAACTGGAAAAAAAAAAGGAAGCACAATCCCATAAATCCATTAATTCAAGAAATCTTCTGGTATCTACTGCATATTTAGCTTTGGATAAGACATATGGTGGTACTTAAAAATTTTGATCCATTTGAGAAAATTTAAAAATCAGTTAAATGGCAGTATAAGACACATAGGTACCTAAGGCAGTGTTGAAAGGAGCTTAGTGCTACAGGTGTTGAGAGGGAGGCTGTGTTGCTGGGGCTGAGAGTAACATGCTAATAGCATATTCAATACACTGGGTACACTTGACATCTACTCTATTGAGGGTTTTGAGTTTTGGGAATTGCAGATTAACTTTTATTATAGTGAGAATCATTTCCTTAAAATCAAACATTTATTTTAACAGTATTGAAGCCACAGAGTAATTTGCCCATGTCTATGAACAAGCTACATTAAAATGGGAGAAAAAGAAACATGAATGGGTGAGAATATTCATTGTCAAAAAAGAGACAAAGGCTACTTAGTGAGGAAGACTTAATAGTGGGGTTCTGCAGCATACTTAAAGAAATGCTATTTCTCCCCAAGATGGCCCTTCTCTCTAGCCTGCATTCTTTCTTGCATTTACCCATGTGTATGTCACCATAATATTATTCTCCTACTCTCCCACCTTAAACCATGGCATTAAACCATTTTTTGTTTTCCTCAAGGACTTCATACAAGAAACTCGAATGTGTTCATTGCTCCTTAATACTGCATCTTTCATTGGAAATTTATACTATCATACATTCCCCTTAAACTTCTTATTCAATTATTTCAGCTTCTTTCCAAACATATTGTTATTCATAGAGATAAGCAAAATGTCTACCTCATAGTACCCCCTTATGGAAGTTAATTTAGTGCTGATTACACAAGAAAAAGTGTTTAAATGGATTAAAGAGGTATGCATAACTAATATCAACCCTCCAGGAATTCCGCCAGGATTATGAAAATTTTCATACCTAGTACATATCCTTACCTCTACCAGAAATTCAAACTCAGATCATAGCTGGTAACCTGAGAGATATTTCTTTTTTCATAGATCACTGATGTTTCAACAGAGATCTGCAACAAAACTGAATACTCAGAAGTCCTGTCTGACTTTTTAATTTTCATTGACATTTTTAAGATTATTAAAATATTATACAAAGAATATGTACTTCAGCAAAAGATAATAAAATAGATGGGGAAAATGGCAATTTGATTATTTGCCCAGAAAACAAAGCAATGAAATATTTTTATTCCAAACGTCAGTTCTCTGATAGGATTGAGTTTTCTCTGGGCTGGATGTATTTAGTTGGCAGAATGCTTGCTCAGCATGCCCAAGGTCGTGGGTAGGAGCCCCAGCACCAGGAATAAAAATAAAAATAAAGGAAAAGAAAAAAGAGTTTTACAAATTGGTAGTTTAACAAAAAAGACACAGAGCTTTTCTAGAATGCAAGCTACTATTTCTGCATGTTGTACAACTAAGGGCCAAAGATGACTATGTAAGGAAGAATAAGAACATTAATATCTTTAAGGTGTAAAACGTATTGTGGACTTCATTACTTGAATAATCCCTAACCCTCCTATTTACTATTATTTTGCTCATTATTTTTTTCCTTTACCTACACTGTTTGGCTGTATGCCTTCTTTGCTGAACTTGAATTCAATTCCCTTAAAGGTCTCAATATTGTGATGTGGAGGCAATACAAACAGTGAAAGGGAACAATGTAATGGAAGAACGGGATGTTCCCAGTGTATACTTAAGAAATACAGGTGAAGCTTTGCAAAGTATGCTGTTCATTTCTTTGCCACAAATGCTGTCGTAATTTCTTAACATTAACAACTTCTAGTCAATATTATTCTGAATTTAAGATAGTTTTGAATTATTTTCACAATCATTTTATGGTGACTATTTCTAGATCTATGTGGTAAATATATTTTTCACAATCACCTTAGTGATCTCCCAAAAGGTTTTCAAAAGAGGAGAAAGGGAGAAGTACTTTAGCACATCTGAAATTAAAATAGCTTAAATCTGAATTAAATGTAATATGTTCTTAGGGTACACACACTACAGTGTGAAATATTCAAGATGGAAAGTGTCTAAAGTAACATCAAATGCTTTTGCCTTTTATTTTGCCTCCTCTCTCTCTCTCTCTTGAATGTGCTTGGAAAATAGGTTTCAGCATTTCATTTCAGGGTACCTACTACTTCCAAGTCAATGTCGCCTAGATGTCATTAACCACCAACCAATTTCCATGCAGTATGTGTTAGATTCTCCTTTTAAAACTCATTTTATTGTAAAGTTAAACCTACATCCTTTTTGTCTGAGTAAATTATTTCTTCCTTCATTAGGTGTTTAGGGCATTGAAACACGAACACACATACCTTCCTTAGCCAAGTTGTATGGGCATAATTCTTTCAAACTTTCCCCATAAGTCAGCTTCTTTCCCTTAATCAATTGTGAAACTCTTCTTTGGATTACTTCCAATCTGTCTACTTATTTTTGGTAGTCAGACAAACCAAACAGAATGGGACATTCTAGAATAGGTCTCATGAATGTCATTGAGAGTGGAACTGTCACCTTTTATTCCATGATGAAATGCTCAGAATAGAATACATCCAAAAATAGCAGCACACTAAGCACGTGCAGACTTTTCTTCTTTTCATTCTCTTATCTCCGGATGTCTCCCCATTATCTCATGAATAAATCTTCATCAGTTAAGAAAGTCTGATTTTCAAGATTCCTCATAAACATTCCCAATTTGTCTTTTTAAGTTTTAAATCTTGTTTGCTTTTGTGTAATTCCTTAATCCCTTTGCAAAAAGGAGAATGAGTGTTCCACCAAGTACGGAAGAGGCAGCCTACCTGTGTGTGTGTACATCCGTTCACCCCCTAAAATTCCCAGGGAGCTCGTTGCAGAAATATACCATATACATAACTACTTCTTAGACTCTCCATGGCTGAAGTCTTTTGCTAAGTAAACAACATTTTCCTTTGAACTTCTCAGTTCAATAAGTATCTATCAAATTCTTACTGTTTCATTTGCTGTATTAAACTCTGGGGGTACAGCAACAAAGAAGAAATGATTTTCTTAGGAGACACTAGCACGAAAAATATAATTTGAATATCACTTAATGCCATCGTGTGTATTCTAAGCACAGTTCCTGCTTTGCTTTGTTCGTGCCCTTTTAGCATATTTCTTTGTTGTTTCCACATTGGTTTAATGAACATTTCCAAATGACACCATTGATGCTTCCTTGCCTCTGAAACTGAAAACAAGCAACTAGGGCCAAAGATAAGGACAACAAGTGCTTCACCATGTATGGAAACTGCAGCCTAAATCCTGGGTCAGTCCTTGCCAAGGACAGCAGCCACAGGCAGGCCTGCCCAGGAGACTGCAGTAAACAATTCTGCTTTCAGAGGATCCTGGAAAAACAGAATCTTCCCACAGGAACACCTACTGGTTTTGTGCACAATTCCTGTCATTGACCACTTTCCTTCTTTTAATGTATCCATTACATGTTTCATCACGGTATGTTTTGCATTTAAACCTGAAAGTATACTTTCATGGAATTTTTTTAAAAGTTTGTAATTGGAAAGAATTGTCAATGGAAAAACATTTACATATTATGAAAGATGAAACTCAGGTCCCATCCAGGTCCTGACAAACCCTTGTATCACAGTGTGAGGCTTATGAGTCTTGTCTTTGTCTTGAGATGACCAGGATTCAAATACACCTCAAAAGAAAAAAGAAATCCCTAAACCTCTCTACATCTCAGTTTCTTCATGTGCAAAGTGGTAAGGAAGTGTTTCTGTCAGAGCTTGTTCTGAAGCTGTAAATGTGGTGGTGCACTTTGCTCAGCCTGTGGCCCATGTCACATGCTCCCAAAATATTCTCCATTAATAATGTGCCATGTTGAACCTTTTGTTGTTGATTTCAGCTCAATTTGCTAATGTCTGAGTGGCATCAGAAGGTAAGCAAAGCTTCTTTCATTGTCTTCCTAATAAATATCCATATGTAATATGTAATTCATATGTAATATCCTTCCATGGCAAGCAAAATTCATGTTATGGATTTTAGGGCATCTGTGACCTTGTTTATCAAGTGTGAATTTTCCAGTCTCTTTTGTCCAGAGTCCCAGGTAAAGAGGCATTGCTTTAGTTAGAGGAGCTGGCCTTGTGAGCAGCACTGGGGGCATATCACCCCTTCTCTGACCTCCTTCACCTTGCTACTTGGTTCCTTTGACCTATTGCCCAAGGTTGGTTTGTTTGTTTGTTTTTTAAAAATGCTATCCCCAAAACCCTGAGGCATGTGTGCCAAAGAATTTTGCATTTCAGAGTTGACATCCTATCAGCTGATAAATTTTATGCTGCAGTTTTCTCTAACTGAGATTGAAAACCTCTAAATCAGAGCCTGGGCTGTCTTGCATTGCCTGCCCTGCCCACATAAATCACAGACTGATAAATCATCATAACGATACTGCCAACTAACCCCGTGTCACACAGCCAGGCCCTTCTTCTTTCAAATGGTGTCCATTTTGTCTCAATCAGTTTCTAATCCTTTGCTAATACCTGAATGAAAATGAATTAATTTAAAAATTAGAAACCTTATGACATGGTCTATTTATTTATAAAGTGAGAGACATAATATTTCTTATATGTATTTCTATACAAACTTCTTTTCAAATAAATTATCCAACATGTTTAAACTGGTTTGATAAAATTATTTTCTTTTGTTCAAATTTTCATCACATCCAGATGAAATTTCTATTTGGCCTTGCTTTCCTTTCTTTATAATAAAATCTACTATATAAGTACTTATTCACCAGTTATGAAAAATGTGTGTCATGCATTTTATTCTCCATTTCCTTGGATTTGTTATTATGACTTCCTTTTCCTACTTGCAAATTCATAATTTAAGCATGTCCTAACAGTCTCCAAATTGCTTATTAGGTGTGTTACATTATTGTCCATTTCTCATGATGTCTTTAAATATTCTATGTGTTAATATTTGAAGAAATAGTTGCTTCTGCATTTGTTTATGTTTTTTTAAGGGGTTTTCTTTTTGTCAATTCTAACTTACAGTTATTCAAGCATGTTAATATTTACCTGTCAGGTATTTTGACAGGTAAATATTTGTATATAATATTGTCATACACAAACTATAACATATTGATAAAATATTTACCAGAAATAAAATTTTTATATACAACTAAAATATTTGCCTGAAAATAGTTTCATAGTTCAACAATTTCTTAGACAATTGGCTTTGACCTCAAAATTTTAGCCAATTTGCATGTTTGCAGAAATGGTTTCTTATTCACTTAACATAATTAACAAACTTGTATTTGTTGCTATGAGTTAAAGGTGAATTAGCATTCAGTGATTAGAACTTTGTTCGACTCCTTATAATTTTAACGAACAGGAGAGAAGAAGCAGCTTTTGGTCTAAGTATCTTGTTCTTTTGTAAAAATACCAAAATGATGACCTTATATAAGAGCATTTCCAAAGAAATTTCTAAATAACTTGTCCAGGCATTTATTGAGATTCTCTCTGAAACCTTTTGGTAATGAGAGTAAAATAGTCTTACATCAAATGTTATCAAAAGGAGACAGAGAGTATTGGCTTTAATTTTTTGAACCATTGAAAATGAGAATTATATCCTGTCAAGAAGTCAAATCCAGAGCTTGTCATGGGCTTGGCACAGAGTAGGTATTTAAGGCACATTTCTTGTATAAGCCTTAGAGTCCAGGAGTTGATGCAACAGGGTGCAAAGACCTGGGGTGAGATGACAATACTAACAACAACCAATGCTTAGGAAACTGTCTCTGTGTGGCAAGCAGGTTATTAAGTGCTCTGCAAGTATTATGCCTTATGACTCAAAGGGGAGGGTTACTGTTTAACCTGGTTTACAGAAGAGAAAAATGAGGTCCCTCTAGGTTAGCCAAAAAAATGGCAGTACTGGAATATTAACCCAGGTGTTCTTGACACTGAAACCAGCACTTAGAAGCACTTTGGTTTCTTCCTCTCATGACCACTAAGTACCTATCTAGCAAATGAAGAAAATGGGAGGGAGAAACTGGACAAAGGGCCTGGTAATGGATAGAAAATATTTCTGCAAAACTGAAGCCTGATATTTGCAAACTGAGTTCTCAATAAATATCTTGTTTTGAGACCAGAGCCCTTTTTTTGAATAGGAGTGTATCATTATCTAGGAGAAATGAACAGCCACAAGAGGAGAGGAGGAGGTACAGAACCTAGCAGTAACTGCCTCAGGTTCTATATAAAGAGTACAGGTAGGTCAACACCTAAAATTGAGAGGAAGCAAATAGATGACATGGGACAGCAATTATTCAAAATGAAAAAGTTAAGCACAATCAAAAGTCATTCCTAACTTGAAAATTACTGATGGTTGTAAAAGTAATTAGATCTATTTTATCAACCACTGCACAAAGAAAATCAAAATAGTATCTTGAGAGTGACTAAAATCTTGAGCCAAACAAGGTACAAAATATAGACATAAATCTCCTCCCAATTGCTTGTATTTGGGTCAAAAATGCTAGGGAATTTTGAATCCTATTATCAGCAAGACAAAGAATCGCACAACCATAGAAATGAAAAGTTGTACCCCATTTGTGTACAATGAATCAAAATGAAGTCTGTAAAAATTTTTAAAAATTAAAAAAAAGAATTTCACTAAACTATGTTCTGAATAGTTGAGGGAAATCAAGCAAAATAATTGTATCCATCTAAAACTTTGGATGGAAAAAATTAGGTTCCCCTGTCTTGTTAAAAGCTTCTCTTCTCCAAGTCCCTGAGAATACTGAGCCCTGACACTAGACCGATGCTCAGGAAAGTGCTGTCCCTATCATGGAGCAAACCTAGTCATGCTTCCTCTGAAAACATTACAGATTCTCTACCTCACCTCTGCCATGACTCTGATCCTTTGGCTCCACATAAGTTTGCAATCTGGATGCAAGAAACTCAGGCTGAATTTAAGAAACAGTGAAGGTATTTTTATTCTAGCCTTATGATGCAAATAACCCTCCTTTAACAGTGGGACTTAGAATTAGGTTGCCAATCTTAAGAGTCTTTCATTTAGTTTTAATGATGCATCCCATTTTCTTCTGCAGCTTAAGCTCCTTGACATAATTTTCCAAATTCCATAGCACCCAGCACCAGCACTGTACTCTGTAGTTTTCTGGTGCTCAATAAATTATATGCTATTATCAACATGCTGAAAGTTTAACACTGTGCTCTGAGTGGTGACATTATTTTTTTCCTGGGGAACAGGGGAAATCTAGAGCAATAATTGAGTGCATCATTATTTGTCACTGATAATAGCTGTACAAATCAAATATTATCCTGCTAAAATTTTACTCTGGCTTGGCCTACATAGAATTCCAATTATGACAAAATATTTAATCTCTGAAGGGATAATATGTGTGTATGCATCTCTGCATATATAAAAAGTACAGAGAGCCAAAGTCCTTGAAACATTCAACATCTGCTCAGCCAACATTTCAAGGGTGTTTAAGCTTAATGTCATCATATTAATTCACATATAATATAAAAGTTTCATTTTCAACATTTGCTTAACAGTTTTGAGTTGACTATCATCTATCTGTTGATATGGGACTAGTCCACCAATAATTGAGACTGGGTGCAATAATAGCAAAGACAGTGCAGGAGTTTGTGTGGCCAGGGAGTCAATGTCCAGGAAGAAGTCTGATAAGGGCATATAATGAAAAGAAATGAGAGGACAGAGAAAGAAGAAGTTGTAATTGGGTGAGAAAATGGAGGCAGTAATCCACCTGAGAATGGAAATGCAATGAGGAGAGAGAATTGCATCAGGGATGCAGAATGGAGGTGAAGGTAGTGAAGAGACTCAGTTTCAAATGTTTGGAGAGGGACTCATCAAGAGTGTTCTCCTTGTCTTTGAAATGTAAGATATCTTTCTCACTGTATCAAGGAAGCCTTTATATCTCACTTCCTTTGCACTCGACCTGCCACTTCCATTGCCTTCCAGGTAGGTGTCACCTTCATCTTAGACCTTGTCTCTCCCTGGCAATGGCTGAAAGGCACTCGCCCTGGACTCCTGTGAATATGTCATCTAATGAAGACATCTATTAATATAGGCACATTACAGCTCGCCATCTGGCTCTGCCTCTTGGACCCCGCTCCTCCCTATAGATCTGTACTCACACAGCTCGCTGTGCCTAATCAATTATTTATCCATTTCCCTTACTGCTGCTCACACACCCAGCTTCTGCTGTCTGCTGCAAGGCTGCTGAGGGCTGATGGCACACAGTTCAAGAGTAAAACACTTTTTGCACCCAAACCAAACGTTGAGCACCATAAAATCCTTGCATTTTCCTTTTTCTGTCCTTGTTTCTGTTCCCCTTCTGGCTTTTATTGTAAGAGCTCATGTAGTACAGCGCTTGACAGAACAGGCTCTGAAACCAGATCCTCTGGATTTGGGTCCCAACTTTTCCTCCAAAGTGTGGTCCTGGCAAGTTGCTCAATTTTATTTGCATTGGTTTCCTCACCTGTAAAATCTGGAGGGTCATAGACCCTATTACCACTGAATTAGACTTGCTTTGCGTATTCAATGAATAACTATATTTAAAGTTGTTAGACTAGTAGCTGGACCATAGCATTTGCTAATAAGTTATTTTGTTGTTATTTTTTTCCCTTTTTATCTGCCCAAACACCTTTCTCTGCTCATTCTTTTTCACATTCATCTTCACTTCTCTTAGACTTTCTATAACAAAAATAGTCTTTATCTCTTTCACATTATTCTTTCCATATCTTTCCAGCCTTTCTCTTTAGACAGTAATAATATATCCTCCTTCTAATTTGATCTTTTTCCTTTTCTCATTTTTCTTTTCAACTTTACTCTAATATCTCACCCTTATCTTAACTCTGTGATATTCTTCCTTCCCACCTCTGTCACTTCAAAAACTTTTTAAAGCTAAATTGAATAAGCTAAATAACTAAATTAATTTAGTTTTTCTAATATCCTACAGAATCAGTGTTTTAAGAAATATAAACACTAAGTTTTGTTTGAGGGTACTAAAAAATATTAAATAGTTTGTTTTGAAATACAGCTGAGTTTGAGATTGCCATCAGATTGTTTTTCAGTTGTGTGGTGAACAGGATATATATATACGTGTATATATGCATGTGTGTGTGTGCGTGTGTGTACATATATATATTATTATTAAAAATGTTATATTATTAAAATTGTTATGTTTTGTACCCAGGATTGAAGAAGCCAGGCCACTTAACCACTGAGCCACATCCCCAGCCCTTTTTACATTTTATTTTGAAATAAGGTCTCTCTAAGTTGCTTAGGGTCTCACTAAATTGCTGAGGCTGGATTTAAACTCACAATCCTCCTGCCTCAGCCTCCCCAGTCATTGGGATTATAGGTGTGTGCCACCATACAGGGCAGCAGTATCATTATAAAAACCAACCAGTGAGAGGATGATTCTTCCTCTGCAGGCTTCTCTTCCTTTTTTATTTCCACCCCAGCTGTAATTTGGTAAGAAATGTCCCTTTTCAGTAAAAGATATATATTATTTGGATTAACTTCAAACATCTTATTTTCCTCATTAAAAAATATTACTGACCAATTGAATCTTCGGAATGTAATTATTTTGGTTTGGTGTTTCTCCAATCCTTCGGTTCAGTGGCCACTGGACCAACTCATTCATCGGGTTGGAAAGGAAGAACAGGAAGTATGAGATCTACTTTTTTTATGCTCCCCTTTGTGGTTTTCAGTGACCTAAAAGTTGTGTTTGGTAGAAAGGGGAAAATGTGTTCTTCTAACAAAGGACTTTACAGTTCATTTATACTTTCATGCAATTTATATTTTGTTTATTCACTCTAGTATATATTATGATTTTCCCTGAGCATTGAGGAGATTTATCAAGAAACAGGTGTACCCTTTACTTGGCTCCTTTACTCAGCTTACATGGGCAGGCTTCATTTTAAGAGACACCAAACATCAGGGACAATATTCTCAACTTGGCAGGAAAACTGCTCTGTGGGGAAGAGAGTGGCAATGCCAAAATGCAAATATCTACTGAGTACTGTTCCTGAGGGCATGTTGCTCTATCCGTGTTTAATGATGATTTGGTTATAGGCCTGTGTCTAAGTGCATGGCTGGCTGTATGTGTTTTTGCAAAATGATGAGATGGGGGAAATGAATATTTATGCCATCTTTGATTCTTCTAAATTTTCCACCAAACTGCCTGTCTGTGCTTTAATATTGTCATTAATAATACAAATTAGAACAATGTAATTAAATGCCCTTGGGCACCACCTGAATGTTTCTGTACAACTGTGATGCCCTAGGGCTCCCTGATCCTCATGGCCACATGGCTAGCATTTCACATCAACATACCTATGCTGCTGGCTTTTTTATTTCTTGCCTGCAACTACCTCTCTGCTATAGTTCTTTAGCTCTGGTTGCAATTAGATTCACACTTTACTGTACTGTAAAAATCTCATTTGATGATCCATATCCATCTTCTATAAAACTTGGTTCTGGCTGAGACAAGAGAAACCCTTCACCCATAGCATACAAGGCAACATCCAGGGCAGAGCATTTGGACTTTTCTGTGCTTGATGAGGCCATCAGTGACATTAATGTCTCCATGCATTAAGAGTGCCACCACCATATTATATATTTCAAGATCATTGGAGCTGATTTGAGCAGAGGATAAAAATGCCATTCACTTCTCACACTGAAGCCAAATGTGTTACAAGCCTACTGCTTCCAGCACCAGAAGTAAGACTGCATTCTTTACACATGGAGGAAAAGGCATAAGGCACAATGAATTAAGAAAAGCATTAGAAGTCAGGCTGGAAGAGGAAATCAAAACTTCACAGAGCTTGAGAAATAAATAGTTGATGAAAAATGCAAGTATTAGTTAGATTGGAAAAGCAGACTGAAACCGAGAATAGAGGAATCAAAAAATGTATAGTATTAAAAGGGATGAAAACTGCACCCATCCAAGGGTCTGCCAAGTGGTGTTCTTAGGACACAGCAGTGTAGTCTCTTGGGCAATACAGAAGCTAGAGAGTCTTTTCACACTTTTCCTACCCTGCTTCCTTACCCTCCAGGGATGACTTTCTAGGCTGAAGGTTACTCTCTTCTCTCCTTGTTCCATGTTTTTTATCCTCCCTATATAATAATCTAGAGACTGAGACTAATGCTCTGTGTGACTTTCCTTGGCCAGACAGCAGGGACTGCAGAATGATGACTGCTTCTGGCAAAGGCCCAGAATGGAAAATTTATTTACTGCCTTGTCGATGTCCAGTGAGATGGGCTGCTGCCTTTCCACATCCATTAAAAGCACTCACGTGGCCAGAACAGAAACTCAGGGCTTCTGCTTTAGGAGACCAGATGAAAATTCTAACTTCATATGATGGAAAGTCACAATATTGGCCCAGTCTGAGGACATGCCAGTCAGGGTTCTAGTAAGGAGACAGGAGTCCATCAATTCTTATTCTCCTTGGTGTCTAACATTCCAAGGTTTACCCAATAATAAAAGCTAAAAAATTATGTTTGCTTACATTATATGTAAAAGCAAAATAACTATCATTTGAATGATACCTTTCCTTTTAAAACAATACTTATTTAGTAATTTCAAAAGATTTTCACCTTCAGCCTTAAAAAGCTAATGAGAGTTTGTGATTCATTAAGAACTTTAAAAATTAAAGATCATTACTTTTGCTATGTTTAAATTCAAATTACCTAGGATAGTCAATTAGTCAATCTTTAAACAATATTAAAACAGTCAAGGCTTGTCACACTCTTGTCTCTCATGGAGGATGAGTCAGATTGTAGCCAAAGTGATGAACCAGTCTGACGGAAGATAGTTTAATATGTTCTACAAGTATTATTCACTTTATCCTCTTTTTACCACCTTTTTTTCCAGCAAAGATGAAGCATATGTCTGTGCTGAAATGGCTGTTGCCATCTTACTCTCCCGTCTGGCTGTCACATGGCTAATTGTCCTAAAACATCTGGATGAGGCAATAGCATCTGTAATGGATCAGCTTAAACATGGTCAGAGACAGAATGAATACAGCTCTATACCCTGTTCTCAAAAAGCAAACTATCTTCCAAGAAATGTGCTCTTAATAAATGTCATTGTCCTTAATTTTTTTCTTTTCAAATCAGTGTCTGGGCTTTTATGCCATCCCCATGTGATAGTCTTTGTTTCGTTCAGAGATGTTCCATAAACTGGTTCTTTCAGAAAAGGATATTGCTTCATTCAGGATTCCATGCATTCTAGTTAGTGACCAGAAAGGGACAGAAGTTCTAAAATATTTATTTTTCTAGAGTTTTGTAATTCTCAAATTCTTCTACTCTTTTCCTTTTCTTCCTGGAAAAGGATAATAGATGATGGTGACATAGCAACTTCAAAATTTTGAGACGGACAATTTTTTAATAAATCATAATGTACATTTACTGATAAAGAGAAATAATCTTATGACCAGGTCATCCCATCTCAAGTCCATCTTAATAAAGGCTATTTAGTATACCAGTATTATATAAAATGCTTATTTTCTATAGTGGGTGACAGCAATGTGGACTGGCTCTTCTCTGAGAAGTAAGCAGGTTTTTTTTTTCTTCTAAATCAAGGCTTACAGATAGACTAGCTGTTATTTTAGGTTCTAAAACTGCTTTTGTTAATTATATTCATATAAATGTTCTTTTCCCTTTTAGAGACTTCCTAAATTACCTGCTTAATATTGTCCAGCATCAGTGATTTTCATAGGTTAATTATTCCCCACATAAAAGAGCATGAGCTTTGTCCAGTCAAAATTTGTTACCTCGTCGTTTGATTAACTTTCCTCCTCTGGTTCAAAGAAACAGAATAAGGTCAGGAGCCACCAGTCATCCAATAATACCCCAAACTCAGAGTATCCTATATTCCAGCTCTGCAAATCCACAGACACAAGGTGGCTCTCCAGTTTCAGAGAAATAAGGGGAGGGACAGAAGGTCATCAGTTGACAAACACTGGCCCTCTCATCTCATTTGGCCTCAGTACCACCTGCCCTGTAAGGTATGAGGTAACTCAAATAGACACGTTTTGTTAAGTTGCAGAATCAGAATCAGTGACAGTTAGGGAAGGGACAATAACAGACTTTACATTCAGAGGAGGACAGATATCTTCCATCTGCCAGATACCCATGATAAAGCATTTCTTATGCTGTTCCCTTTTCTCCAAATCATCCCTGACACCTGGGAGGGGAGAACTCTGTGCCTTAACATTGGATTTGTAAAAGTGGTCCATCACTTCATAAAAGACATCTATTCATTTTATTCACCTACACAGATCCCCTCTAAAACCCATTACTAAGATCAGAACATCAGTTCTATCTAGTTTATCTTCTAATTTTTCTTTACTCCCCTAGTTTTCCTTGGATGCTCTAATTTCTAAGTTCCTTGAAGTCGGAACTGAGTTATACTTCTTAGAAACACAGTGTTTAATAAATACCTATGGAAATGAGTTGCAAGTTTAACATAAACATAAACAACCCTATATTTGTCATCTTCATTTGGTTGATTCATAGATGTATTCAATCAAAATGTCAAAAATAAACCCTTGATTCCATTTCCAAGCCAGTGCCATACCAAAATCTTACTCACCTTCAAAGCCGTCATGGCTCACTGAATTACTTAAGCTAGGAAATTTGGAGATACCATTCCCCCTTTTCCTGGTTTGCCACTCCAGTTTAACCATAATTTCTTCGGATTTAGCTCCAATATATTGAACAGAACCTACCCACATCTCAATTTCAAATGCTTCCTACAAAGTCTGGAAAAGCACAATCTCACCTAGACCCCTGGAACCTTCTGTGATTTTTTTCTCTTCTACCTTATCTTCACTTCACTCACTCACCTGCATCTGTGTGTGTGTATGTGTGTGTGTGTGTGTGTGTGTGTGTGTGGTATTGGGGATTGAACACAGGGCTGCTCTACCTCTGAACTGCATTCCAAGTCCCCTCTCCATTTTTTTTTTTTTTTTGTGACAGGGTTTTGCCAAGTTGCTGAGGCTAGCCTCTAACTTGTGTTTCTCTTGCCTTTCTCCCAAGTCACCAGCATTACAGTGTGCACCCCTATACCGAGCTCACCTGCACCTTTATCATCCCATCACACTCAGGCTAAGGTCCCTGTTCTCCCAGAGCTTATATTTGTATGTGGGAGAGAGAGAGAAAATAGAGACAAAAAATTGGGGTATTCATAATTTGTAGTTAAATACTATAAAGAACAAGGTCTCAAAGAACAATGGGAGAAATACTTAATCTCATTCTCGAAGTCCCAGTTCAGTTGTCCTCTCATTCTTTCAATCTCCATAGCTCAACTCCTCAAAGAGCACTGCCTTAAGTATCCTGTTTTAAACAAGGCCCATTATTGTTGTCTTAGCACATAGTAGAGCTTATTAGTTATTGTTGGATGGACAAATCTTATGTTCACTTTTGTTTTCTAATGTTATCTCCCTGGTATACCAATTTTAATTCTTTAGGTATTATAAATGCCAATCTTCTCATGAAATCTTTAAATTAAGAAATAATGGACCAGGGTATGTGTGGTTTTGTGTGTGTGCTTGTGTTCATTCTGTTAAGCCAAACTCAACTTGAATTTAAATCCAGATTTTCTTACACCCTGAATTACTCATTTCCTTTACTTTCTGCCTCAGGGATCAGTTTCTATATTGGTTTATTTTCAATGACCAAAAATTTAGAGAAAGTTGTCAGATGGAATAGCTGAAATGTCAGTTACCATAGAGCACAGGTATTAGTTTAAAATTTGTCTTTTGGCTCATACTGCAGATAGTTTAAAAATAAGTATATCATTTAAACTTTAGAATATATATGTGTGTGTTTATTTTGTTTTTATATTTTAGGATTGACACCATTTGAAGGTCTTGACAGACCCATTTTTAGCTCAAAATGTGCATTCCTTTTGAATTGCAAAATCCTTTGCTATTATTCACTAGGTTCTCATGTAGTTCATGTTATCTATGTTAGAAAAGGAAAGTGGAAAGACCTAAACTATTCTTGGCAGTGAAACCTTTTAAATTCAAATAATATTTTAATTAGATGCACAGATATTGATATACATATGAACATAAAGATAGTTTGAATGGCCATCAATCGAGAATATCTCCTCTCCTGACATGGTCTTTTTCTTCCCTATTTCAAATGAATGACTCTTCCCAGGGAGTTATCTACAATGAATCATTCCATACAACATGACAAACTAAAACTGTACCCAGACCAGAGAGACACACAAACATGCACTATCCTAACACATGAAACCCTGCACCACAATGAGATTCTGCTGGCAGGAAGGCAGTCACCAGATGTGGCCACTGGACCTTAGTCTCCAGAACCATGATCTGAGGTATACCTCCTTTCTTTATAACTCACCCCATCTGTGGTATTGTGTTAATGGAAAAACAAGATGAACTAATGCTATAACACAGATAGAAATGCAAATTTAAATATAGAAATAGAATTTTCTATTGGCCATTGAGTCAGGGATAGCCCTTTCCCAACACAGTCCCCCATTTCAAATGACTCTTCCCAGAGAGTTATTTATAATGAATCACTACATAGAATGTAGCAAAATGAAGTGCTACCCATCCTTTTAGTGACCTCTTCAAGCCTTGGGTTCTAGAAATGTGGCAGCAGCTCAGATCATTTCCTATATTCCCAGTATCAACTTTTATGAGATTAAAGATACAGATCTCATATTCTTTTAAAATATGAAAGGATGCTGTTTGTTACTAACACTATCACAGCTGAGATGGTGGAAGTAACATTGAATAAGCTAACCTACAGTTTTATCACACCCTCAATGTACCTCCTACCAATAAGGACATCTGGGTAAATATGTGTCATGTTTTGTATATTGTACTATGTAAAGATAGAGTAATTTCAAAATAAATTTGAAAATTGGTTTTCTCAAGTGTCAGAAAAGTTATTGAATCTCTTTATAACAAACCTCTTTATTAAGTCACTTTACAGAGAGATTCATCAGAATAAAACATTAGAATAACAAAATTTTTTAAAAACATATTACTAAAAGTCTACTCATAGAACAAAGAAATTCTTAATAATGTGAAATAAAAGGCAGACCAAAGATTATGTAAAAATAAAATGTGCATTCCTTTTGAATTACAAAATCCTTTGCTATTATTCACTAGGTTCTCATGTATTTCATGTTATCTATGTTAGAAAAGGAAAGTGGAAAGACCTAAACTATTGGGCTACTGGAAAAGGAAAGTGGAAAGACCTAAACCTATGGGCTACTGTCCATAAAAATAGGAAACATACTATGTTTTCTGAGAAATTATTCATTTGATTACTTCATCTGATGTGGAAAAAAAAAAATCCCATAATGAATACTCAGTACTAAGACAAGACACATTCTTATTTAAATGTAAGGTATATATAAATACCTATAATAAAATCCATACTATATAAAGAGTAACCAGATTACAAATATTAATCACATATAAACATGTATATTTATATATGCTTGTGTGCATAGGATGAAAAAATGAAACAAAAATTTATAAAAGTATTAACATGTCAAGGTGATGGAATTGAGATGCTTAACTTCTACATCTCTGTAAAAATTTCTGGATTCAACATTGAATAGAGGATTTTTGAAGAATTAAACTATAAAAACTCATCTGATTAACCATAAATAGGAGTTTAAGATGAAAATATCCTCTGCCTGAGTTGGGAATTTGATTCTAGACCTGAGTTAAAACCAGGACATGTGTCTTAGTAACTCTGCTTCTCCCACAGTTGGTATGAATGTTATTATTTCCTTATTTCCCCTCCTTGATTTCCATAACCAAGGTGCTTTCAATATCTTACATTTAAGAAGCAACTCATCATTCACAAAGAATTTCCATATAAAATTATTGTTTCCAACAGTTCTTCATCACTAAGTTGCAATGACATCCCCATTTCACAGATGAAAACTTGCCTTGGATCTCCCAGCCAGGGCTCTCATTTCACTTTAGAATCCCAGTCAAGCATTATTGATCTCAGGCTGCCTGTGGGGAATGGTCATCCTTCTAATCATCGGCCCCTTGTGCTTGCTGAGAGTAATCAAAACAAATCAGCAAATACATGCATCAAGTGTCTCTTGCCTGAGACACTGAGAGGGAATGGAAATAGCTAAAAAGCATGTATCTCTGACTTTGGACAAAATGACTAACTTAAAAGGGAAAACAGTATAATAGGATCCCACCAAAGAGACAGGGAATTGTTTCCTTGAACATGTTCAGAAGGATTTCTGGTCTCACCATAATTCTTGTGGTGACCACAATAATATAGATTTCTTCTTAAATATGTTTAAGTGATTGACATTATGGATTTCATTCACAGGCTGTGTTTGACTAGAAATCACTGTGGGCTATCAGAAAATAGATTAAAACAGTTAAGTAATTTATAAATAAGACATTGGGAATCGCTCAATCTTACTCACAGGAAAGATAGATTAAATAGGCACAATTATTAAATACTTTTCTAATTTGAGATTAAAGCAGCAATTTGTGTTACCCTGTGGTATTGAATTTGCTGTGCATGTGGACTGTTTTCCTAGTTGTTACGGTTACTCTGCAGGTCAGCATAGACTGGGCCTAGAGAACTTTCTGGGGATGAACCCAAAGCACCTGCCCTTGCAGATTTCCCCTGGGACAAAAATTGGTAGGTAACCCTATTGCCTTCTGGAAAACCCTTCCTGGTGAATTTTTTCACAGGAAAATCACAGTCACTCAAATTTTTCTTTCATCAAGTAAACCTGAAATATGAACATAAAATAAAATCCCAACTTCTCTTTCATCTGGGGAAATTTTGATATTGTAATTGCACAGAAGGAGGAAGTTAAAATAATTTTTAGTTTTCTACTTTTCAGTCTCATTTAACACCTACATTTATTCCATCTTTGAGTTCTTACCCTTTATCCTCCACAGTGTCTGAGTATTTGTAAACCTTACTGTCCTTTTTTTAATGTCCTGGCTTTGTGTCTCAACTTAGTAAATAAGAATACAAGATACTCAGTTAAATTTGAAAATCAGATAAACAACCATATTTTTCTAAGTATTTCATATGTCTTCAATACTACACGGGACATACTTGCACTACCAAACTAATGATTATCTGAAATTGATATTAACAATATTTTCTATTCTGTGTAACATTACTTAGTCTCACCTCCTCTACTCTTCTTTTTAAGATCTACTTTGTTCTGCAGACCCTGAAAAGCTACAGCCGATCTCTCTGCAGACTCCTTTTGGCCAGTCTGAGGTCCTGCTGTTGTGAGAGGATGGCATCTGGAAGGCAGATCCCTCCAACAGCAAGGAGGGAAGTACAGGTCTGCCCACTGACTCATGGGTACTGTGGGGCCTGAGGTAAAGCCTCAGGCACAGATCACAAAGCTCTCTGAAGGGATCAGCAGTGGGCCATGCAGTATGAACCACTAGTTTTTTTATTTCACCTAAATTATAGTTATACAATATTTACTCTGATTGAGATATAAGGTGTTTTGAGTTTGGATTTATTCTAAGTTGTAGAAGTGATGGTATGCACCGTTCCCCACTTTGAACTTCTTCCACACTAGAGATTGATAACCCCAATTGAGTATTAGAATTGCCTGGATGGGAATTGTCTAAAAATGCAATACTAGACTCCACTATATACTTTGATTTGATTTCTCTGTTGGGGTTCAATTGTTGGTGTTTTAAAAGCTTCCTAAATGTTTATAATGTAAAGTCAGAGCAGAGAACCACCACTAGCCAATTTGTTCCTCAATAATTAGTATCTTTTTTTATAAATGTCCACCTTTCTTTCCAAAATTTCATAATTAATACTGTTATAAACACCGTAACCATGGTAATAACAACACCTTAACAGGTACCTCATGGGCTACTATCCATAAAAATAGGAAACATACTATGTTTTCTGAGAAATTATTCATTTGGTTACTTCATCTGATGTGGAAAAAAAAAATCCCATAATGAATACTCAGTACTAAGACAGGACACATTCTTATTTAAATGTAAGGCACTTCAGGTGACATCTGGTTAGTTTGTAAATTTTGGTCTACTAATCTTTTTGCTGAATTGTGGAATCTACAAATTTTCTATAAAATACTGAACAAACAAACCTAACCCTGGCAGGTTAAGAAGGGAGAGAGAGAGAGAAATGAGAAAGAAGAAGAAATACAGAGAAAGGTGGACAGGGGCAGAAAGAGGAAGTCAAGGAAGGTGTGAAGAGGAAAAAAATGGAAAGTGAGGGTGAGAGGTTATAGGCAGAAATGTTTTCTCTTTTATTTGTGCAAAGGTACCTTTCTAAGGCAGGCTTCTACAGTGGAATGAAAGGAAGAAAAGCCAATTCAAAGGTAAAAGGTCTCTACCTCACTAGACATGACTAATCTCTTTTTGAGCTTTCCTCTTTCCTCCCCAAAAGCTGCAGGCAAGAGCCAGTATTCAGTGTCACTGAAGTGGCTTGCTTTCGGTCTTTAGCATGGTTGCTGGCTCTGTAGAAAGCCCACCCACTAGACATGCACTGGCCTTGTCAAATGCCTCCCTTGAAGCTTGTAGACAATGTACCACATTATTCTGGATTTCGTTAAACAAGTAAGTTTTTATGTGCATTGCTGAAATTTTAACATCCTTTCCAAAGGCAGAGAGAAAAAACCCAATTTATATCTGATCATAAAAAGATATAATAGCTATTGAAAATAATGTGTGAGAAAAAGAAACTTTTAAATGATCACATTAACAAAGCACAATTAGAGCTCAGTTGGTCTCTACTTTCCCCTGGAGGTTCATAAACCCACAGATGAGGCTCCGAATCCAGAACCAGATGTGGTACAATCATCCTAATTATGTCCTGTTAAACTTGACCAGGGAAGTGTCTGGGATCAGATGTCATTTTATCTTCTTTTCTTGCCTCTTCTTTTAATAAATAATGAATTTTGAAAACTGAAAGGGAACCCATTATAAAAATTTAGGGTTTGGAAACTCAAAAACAAGGGTGGAAGAATCTTTTATCTTTTGAAAGGCAAAACTGGAAGGGTAGGGAGGAGAAGGAAAAAAGGATCAAAGAGTTTCATGGATGATATCAGAAATAAACAGCTTAACTTAATTGTTTAAAGAAGTAATTAAGCACAATTTAATACTGTCACATTATAAAATGAATACTAAGTGTGTTTTATATGCACCTATGCACAAATGCACGCGGGTCAATATATACAGAGCAACAGTAGATGTTTGGAAATGTATGAGAAAAAAAACTAAAAAAAAGACTCAATAAATCAGAAATATGCTAGGAGTCTACTCTTGGATATGATAAGTGTTATGACTGGTTATTTGTTTAAAATAAACTAAAAATTATAGTAGTTCAATGTGCATAAGTATATATTATAAAATAGATACCATTCTTGAATGTATCTTGAAGAATGTAGAGTCAATCATTTTATACAAATTCATTGTCTCTTTATAAAGCCTTAAGCAGAAAAGCAATATCCCTGCATGAACACATATGCTTGTGTGAGCACACACACATGCACACTTCTGAAGCAAGAGGAGTCTGCCCTATTGCAGTCAAGATTCAAATAGCTCATGTAGGCAATAAGAGAGAAGCAGTTTTTTTTACAGAATTCCACTGTAACCAGACTTATTTCTGTCCGGGTATGCTGTGTGTTACATTAGCTCATTTATAAAATACTCTCCACCTGGGGTCAGGCTGTATTTGAATAGACCAGAATTTCTTGATAAAACTGGAACTGAGGAAACTCTGACATTTTTGTAGGATACTTTCAAATGTCACAAAACTTTTTGGAAAATATGTTATAAGTTTCTGCCAAATTCAAAGGAAATAAGATTGTCTCTGATTTAATATAACAGACAGGTAAAATTTGTGTGTTACAATGAGGTATTTTAGAAAGCTCAAACAGAAAATCAAAAGAGAAATCTAGGTGCCACAAAATTGTAACATTGGAAAATCAAAAGAAAATGTGCACAATCTCTGTAAATCCATACTCTGATGATTTCTCCCTGCCTGCAGACTTAGAACATGTCCTACAACACATATGATGTGATGAGAATAAAATAGGAAGAATAACAATTGTGCTGGAAAGAAATATATGAGGAATTAATTCCAGGTTTTCTGGAGAGTTCTGATTGAATGCCTGCACTATATTATTAGAGTGGTTTATTATATAATTCAAAACTATGTAATTACATAATATTCCAAATTAACTGTCATCAATAAAAATACAACGGTCTTGGGAACAGAAACAATTTAATTGCTAATAAACTTGAATAACGAATGGCTCCTACACTCAGTGCACGTATTCCTTTGCAATGGCCAAGGAGGCCCTATCCAAGAATTTGGAAGTTGAACATACTATTCCACAAGTATCCACATGAGTTATAGATATTGTAATGACAGATCTATAATATAAACATTGCTCTTTGAGAGGAACTGATATTGGGAAGTCTGACATTCAGATGAGGAGCTTTTCAGTGACAGTCATGTTTACTGTTTACTATCACTTAATGACAAGAAAAGTAATTGGTGGACTTAATCTATTTCTGTATAAAAGAGCAAAATACAAAAGCCTTGACAGTGGTGGCAGTTAATTATCAATAAGACCATGATGAACTAAAACAACAACAGTACCACCCTGCTGATTCCTAGTGAGAGAGGAGTAATTTTTTTTTCAATATGCCTTTATGTCATCAATTTCTTTGGAAATATTTCTACAGGTTTCCAAAAATTGCCACACATACACACACACACACGCACACACACACACACAACCACAACTCAATAGGTTTTCTTAAAAATTTTTTTAGTTGTAGATGGACACAATGCCTTTATTTTATTTATTTATTTTTATGTGGTACTATGGATTGAACCCAATGCCTCATACATGCTAAGCAAGGCTCTACCACTGAGCTACAATTTCAGCCCTCAATAGGTTTTTCATAATCTGATATCAGCATGCACTTTGGGTAGGGATATAGCAAGCAGATAGAGATAAACCATAGGAAGAACTAACACTGAAGTAAATATTCAAAATATTTTAGTGCAGGTAGAAGAATAATAATTAATGAATTTAAAGAAAAGTAATTTGAGCTTCACTTAATGAGTTGAGGCTATGTTGTAACTTAGAACAGGAACAAAACATGCAGATTATTATCTAATATCACTATCAAATGTGTTTTTGTTTGCTTTCATGCTGGATTTTAAGCCTAGGGCCGTATGCATGCAAAGCACACACTCTGCTCCAGAGCTGAACCCTCAGTACCAGTCCAATGTGCTTTCAACTGAAGTAAGAAGAACTAATGAGATCATTATTTTCACCTTTTCGTGGCTGAACTATTGTAAGTTGTTATACCTATAGAGCTATACAAAACCCTGATTACCACAATACAGTACAGACGAGAGGTACAAAAGAATAGTAGATAAGATATTATAAGCAGAAAAAAAATGTGGAAAGGTAGTGAGGTTTGCACACCACCCACCAGGTACCATCTCTGCAAAGGCCTTCACTTAAGAGAACAGATTGAAGTGTAGATGAGAAGACCTACTGACAAATCAACCCTGGCAATCACCAGAACTCATCTATTGCAGGCATACAGCTATCAGATCTTGGTACTTAAGGGATCATTTCTAAAACTAAGTCTCTGTGCATGTAGGAAGAAATGCAACTGAATTTTTTTTAAAAAAAGAAGAAAGATAATTAGGAAGAAGAGAAATAGTTCACTATATTTTAGACATGGGAATCAAAAAAATAAACTTATGATAGATTTTTTAATTTCTCATTTGCCCAAAAACATGACAAATCTGCAATCACAGCCCTTATGATTTGACAGAAAATGAAAATATTACTTCATTTGATGCTCTCATTTACAGATTAGACTGATATGAGCAGCTAAGTCAGAACTCAAACTCAACTGAGGATGCTCACTCAGTTCAGTGGTTTTTATATTACTCCATATTGACTCTCTTTATCCTAAAGACATTATCAAAAGATGAAAATGAAAATAGGTATAAAAATGTCTCCAATAAATACAGTCTGTATAGACAATAGATTTAAATATGTGGTCTAGGAGATTAAGTTAGGGGAGACAGCAAAGATCTAATAATGGTAGGTAAAGAATAAGCATCATGTGCCATGAATCACTTCTATATATGGCACATCAATATCGGGCTGATAAATGTGGAATATCATAAAAGCGATATAGTGTTTTCAAATTTTTCATCATAGTTTTCTCCCAACTATCTCTCATCCTTCCTTTCTCAGCCTCATCCCAATGAGTCAACTCTTTATTCTGATAGTCTGCTTGTATTCTTAAGTATCTCAGTGAGTTGGCTTCCAACCAATGAAATAATTCATGGTGCTATTTATTTATAGTTATAATTATTTAATTGCCTAATTAAGTATCAAGAAATTCTCTATCTTTAGTTTTTTTCCTTTACTGATTTACAAGAATAGATGTAAAATGATTGTCACTGTCTTAAACTCCAGAGTAATTAACAGTCATTTTCCAGATTCAAATGTTTAATAGATACCTTAAGACTCCACAGTTCCTATGTTATATAGAAGCTAAGGGAAAGAGGATTTTGAGCAGAATATGAGAAGGCAATTTGTAATAAAATTACAATGGACAATTGTAGCATTCAATATTCAGTTGGTCTCACTGAATTCTAAGGTCTCACCAGAATTATCATGCTGGGTTTGGTGTAGGTTTACGAGTTTCTTTTAGTTTTCTCCTAATTTCTTAGGCACTTACTTCAACTTTGATATCATAATATTTTCCTCTTCTCTTCCCTGTGACCCACTATGAAGAGGTCCTGTACTCCAGACTGTAAATCTTTTCTTTGTCTTTCACCTTTATATTTATATTCTGTTCATTTAACATTTGCTTATACAGCACAGATGACAAAATCTTCCTCACAGTTTTCACCCACCCAACCTTTACTATAAGCTTATGCCCCAAAAAATATGATAGGCATGTTACCTTTTCACTATTTTCCTTGGGCATGTTATAAGAATTGATAAAAACAATTATAAATGAAAAGTATCAATATATGACCTTGACTCTCCTTTTCCTGCTCTGAAATTAAACCATCAAAACCCAGTTTTAAATTCCATCCCTCTGTTAACCAGGTTTTTTCAGCCTTAGAACTCTCGTCTATGCCACTTACCAGATTCTATACCATGCACTTCCACACGCTGCTCCATATGGTTAGCATATCTCACTCATGATACCCTGATAAATCCCTTCAGGATAGATCTTACAGTGTACACTGCAGCATTTGGAGTTATTGGGAAATACTTGTTGATTTCCCCCTCCATCTCTCTCTCTCATTGCTATTTTAAGCTTATGTTATGTATTAGATTTCTTTCAGAGCTCTCATTATCTACTCTGCCCAGTTTTCTTTTCTTTGCACCACCTCCCATCACATGTCAAACCTATTAAGCTTTTATTATTTTTCATTAAAGTGCATTTTCAATTCCACCTCCTCCATTGAACCTCCCCTTGTTAAGAAAGAGAAGATTTTTATGACCTCAAGTAGATACGACAAACCACCCTCCTCCATAATAAAGCATACACACAAACACAAATGCAAACCCCTGTCCCACCAATATAAACAGAACAAAACATGTAAATCTGAGAAAGGAATAGCCTCTGATTCCTAACAAGCTGCTCTGACGGCACAGTGTCCGATAAATACCTATTACTGTCTCCAACGATAATAAAATAGCAAGTAATTTTTTAAAACATAAAATGACATTGTCAAGTCAAATATTCTTAAATCTAATCCATACCAAATGGTTTTATAAGTCTGAAATATGTGAGTGTTTATCTGAGTAGAATCTTCAACTTCCATAAAATTCATTTATCTGTTAACACTTCATCTCTGCAGAGGAGGCAATTTTTCTAGGAAGTTTCTGCAGCACTGGGCTGCCATATTATTTTTGCTTTCCAGATAAAGAATTTCAGCCTGTAGGGCAGTCAAACTAGCACCTTCCACCAATGCTCATCTCACTTCATTATACTTTTTATAAAAGGTCACAACTCTTTTTATGTCAAATTTTGCTACAGGCACTTTTTCAAATATTTAATTTGACACACTATAACAAATATATGACTATTTAGAGAACTTTGTCAAGCATATTCTCAAACAAGTATTATTCAATGTCTTCATTATTTAAAAATGGGAGAATCAGTGTCCATGAGTCACCCAGCGCCTGCTTTTCAATTTGTTACTCCATAGTTTCTGAGAGGCTTGTCAACAACGATGCAGAGTAGGAGGAGAGGGTCCTCAGCAGTACTGGAACTGGAAAGCTTGAAACACATGACAGAAATCCAGAGGCGGTATAACCAGTGTCTTATGGATCTAAGCAATGGAATCTGCTAAGCACACAAACAGCTGAGCAGTTGCCAAGTGAGGAATGTGAAGCAACAAAGCATGGCTGTCCTTCTGCGTGAATGCACAATCCAGTGCAGACCATGAATAATAGTTATAAAGGTCACTCTATTCAGTGTGTACTGTTCAAAATGCTTTACCATATTAACTGATATGACCCTTGAATAATCCTAAGACATAAGCATGTACTGCTATGATATTGATTTTATATTATTATTATCGATGTTATTTTTATTATCTTGCAATACTGGGGATCAAACCAGGGCCTTGTGCATGGTAGGCAAGGGTCTACCACTGAGTTATACCCCAGCCCTTTTAATTTTATTTTGAAAAAGGAGCTCACTAAGTTGCCCAGACTGACCTTGAACTTGTGATCCTTCTGCATCAGCCTCCTGAGTTGGTGGGATTACAGGATTGTACCACCCTTTCAGTTTCAGTTTTATTTTTGAGGAAACCAAGGCAGGGAGAGAAAAATAATTTCCCTAAAGTTACATGTCCAGGATGTATTAAAGACAGAATTCAGATGCAAGCAGGTAGACACCAGAACTCACATTAGTAACCATTACCATGATTAGACTTCCACAGGAGGCTATCTTCTGGGTATCATAGTTTACATAGCTCACTTAGTTAGAATGCTGCAAAGGATGACATGTAGAATTCAGATGTTATCCAAGTTCAAATGTATTAGGCTCATTATCTTACTGTTGGGAATGCTGCTGGAGTGAATGAGGCATCTGCCCTTTCGGAGAAACCATGGATTTCTAGAAATCCCTGATATCTATCCCTCCTCTAACAGAAAGATCTGTTGGACCCACATTTCAAATATCTCCTTTGAGAACTCATGTGTTTGCATTTCTATTAGCAATCCCATCCTCAGATACTCCCTTCTAAAATAGGTGTGACAGAACTGGACTAGTTATTGGATCTGCTTTCTTTGGTATTCAGTACAGTGGCCCAGAAGAGGCAATCAAGAAATATTAATTAAATGACTAAAAAGAAGACTAGGAAAGAAAGTATGAATGAAATAATGGAACACACAAGCTCTACTATGAATGTATGAAGGGGACAAGTCTAGTTTACATTTACACATTAAGGATATTATAATTCATCTTCTTATAAATGTGGGAAGGGCAAAGAAGTATGATTTCACTCTATAAGGAGAGTTTTTCTCAAATAACACAAATCTGGAAATGACAGGATGGTAGTAGCAGAGAATACTAGAAGGAAGTTGTAGATCTCCTACCAGATGAGTGGGAGTAAGAGGACCACAGGAGCCTAGAATTGGGGGCCGGGGCGGGGAGCAGAGCAGAGCAAATTATCACTAGTTAAATGTAAACATTATTAGTCAACGGACTCTGGGTTACCTCTCTATTCCCTAGTCTCCCACTGCATTCCATTTTAATTTCATCTCTTATATTACCCCAACTTCACTGCTGCCCAGAGAACCATTTAAAAACATTGTTATGAACTCTGTCACCTTGTATACCACAAGCAATTCTTAGGACCTTGACCCTGGTGTAGCTGACAGACAAGTTCTGTACAACTGGTCAGGCCAAGAAGCAAATGAAGCCCAAGTTGTAATGAGTACATGCAGTGCCCTTTGGTTCTGCAGACAAAGATGACACTAACATGAATGAATACTTACATTACATACTTGTTGATTTTTTCCATACTAATGCCAACATATTCAGCTTTGTTAGTACATTACATGGCCCTGCCTCATGTTTCCTATCTCTGGGTAAGAGCTTTTGTCTTGCTCTCTTTGTAAGCTCAATACTGCCACATTCAACCTAAGTTTCAAACTGCATCCAAGATATGAAAGGCATCCTCTCTTTAGAAGGTCTGACTGGCATGTATGGATTATAAAGAGAGGAACTGCTTTTGGTAGGATGATTCATGAAGTCATGCATACATTGCTCCTTTCACCTTGTGTACTAGCAGCTTCTGTAGCATCCGTGGAAACTAATTTTGTGTCCAGTACCAGAGAATGAAGATATGGTTGTGAGTAAGATGTACTGGAAGGAAGGGTGCATTGTTCATCTGTACAAACATACCCTACCTCCACTGTTTAACTGGATTTCCCACATTCATGGGGACAGACTACTTCCCAGGGTTCCAAAACTGTTTTCACACCAATATCTTTGACCCTTTTATTACCTTTCCGAGCTTCTTTCCTGCCACGGTGCTGGAGGCAGTCAGTTCTAAGAACTGAAACTCAGGATTCCTAGCTTTAGCATCTTTCACTGGCCTACTTTATTCCACTGTTGAATAATATTGGTTCTGACATTTTGTATTCCTTAGCTGTATTAAATCATAAAAATTATCTTCCTTGTCAGATTATCAATATCCTTATCTGGTCTAAAGGCATAGGTGGATGCAGGAACATTTGCCTTTGTTAACCAAAAATTCTGGTTGTTGATCAAATATAATAAAAAGAAAACATTTTTAAAATTAAATCAGAGAAGATTCAAGTTTGCAACAGGATTAAGTCATTTTGGGTAATGACTTTAAGACAGTGGTGCTGAAATATATTAATACTGCAATATCACCTGAGAAACTCCTAAAGCTACAGAATTTTGGATTTCATACCTAGTTAGGCTAAATTTGAAATTTGATGGGGAGTCATAGGAATCTTCTTTTCAAAAGACATTTAGTGTAATTCTAATGTATAGTCATGCTTAGCTAAACAATAGTTTAATGATTTTGATTAGTTTGTGCAATATTGATAGCAAGGATTATGGAGTTCCCACATGGAGTGGGGAAAGGTGAAATTTTAAGAAGATGTGGGAACAACTAATTTCTAAGAAAAGAAGTATCACCAAGAAAAGGGAAATTTTTTTCCTCGGAGTAAATAAGGCAAAAACATTTTTTTTCTTAAAATGTAAATTTGCAAGTCACATTAAAAATACAGAACAATACTCATAGGTGCTGAATTCCAACTGAAGATATTAGTCACAGATTATGGCTCCTTCTGCAATAACTGGTAGAACTGGGTTACCAGTCAAAGAGGAAGGAGGGCCACCCTGGGGTTCTGCTGCCATCAAAACAGAAGTCACTCAGTAGTAGAAAATTGGGGAAATCCCTTGCAAAGACTTAGTCTGTCACTTCAAATCGTAAATGAAACTAGGTCTCTGGGGTCACTCAACCATTCTTAGAGGCTGTCAATAGGGACGATGTGTTTTCTGACAAAATATCTTCAATGCTAAATTCTCAGTTGTAAATCAAAGTCTCCATTTATATGATACAATCCATAATGTATCAGAGAAAAAGAAATAATCCCAAGACCTCAAACATCCTTATAAAGAGAAGGATGTGTAGGAGAGCCAGTCCTGCCCAGAAGGAAAAATATGAGCAAGTTCTACAGTTACTGGGGGGAATAGGAGACTAGTAACAATGTGATATCTGAACCATTACTTGGACATTTGAGTGGAGAAGCATGAAAAGAAGTATGTTTGATGGCACAGAGATGTATCATCTCTGAAAGGAGCCAAAATACCTGAGATCAAGCACATCTGAAACTATAGGTTAGATGGAGTTACTTTAAAAGTGTAACATCCTGGGAAGGAGTTATGAAAAATCAGGTGTTTACTACACTGACGTTCAATTAAACCCTTTGTAATGGTTCAACCAACCCTTTGTAAGCTCACTGTGAAACAATGCAAGTTTAGAGGTGAAATTATGGGTTATGAGTACCTAATCAATGTATCAACCTCCTACTAGGATTAACTGATAACTATAGGCAAATAGGAAATGGCTGGAAGAGGTGAGTCATGGGAGGGTCCTACCTTTGGGATTTATATTCCACCACACGTAGGACCCAGTGCAATGGAGCCAGCTGTCTATGAGCTGAGACCTCTGAAACTGTGACCGTCCCCCCCCCCAATACATTTCTCCTCTAAAATTCTTTTTTGTCAGGTATTTTGGTCACAGCAGGAAAAAAAGCTGATTAAAATCCCTTTCAAAAAATAAAAATATGTTCAACCAATTACCCACTGGAAAATAGTCAAATAAATGTCTCATGAAATGGTACTTGGAAGAATCAGGTGCAGTAGTAACAATGGGGAAATTTGGGTGAACTTTGCTTCTTTGAACATGTCAAAAGAAGAAAGAGAAAAATCACTTGTTTTTGTACTTGTCATTAAGTACTACATACAGTAGTTAAGTATTAATAAATAAGTAGTTAACATTTATGCAATGATTCATTTCTGTTAAAATATGCATCAACTTCTCATTTATTATTTATCATTGCCTTCACAACAGAAAATGAGACTGAGTGGCCAGAATTGCCATTGTTTTTTAAATATTACTTTGATTTTCACTACCAAGATCATAAATAAACGATTATCTTCTGCATAGGAAAAATCATTACGATGAATGAACATTGGCCTGGCCTACTTGCACATTCCACATGAACCAAGCTACAAATATCAGCTTCTACATTTAGAACAACGTGGACTAGACTGTGCTGCTTGGGACTGAGAGAACTGTAATAATAAAACAAAAGCCCTGATAACTCAAATTCTTCCGGCACTTCTCATTCACACACATTTGTGCCATGGCCAGTTTAAATATCTCCTGTCTTTTTGTGTCACAATAATTTCATCACGCCAGCACCTGCTCAAACACATGTCTAAAAGCAAAAGAGGATTGTTAGATATTCTCGGGTAATTTAGGTTTGTCATTGTTTTGAAGTATCAAAAGAATTAAGGTGCTCATCTTCACAAGATCATTTGCTTAATCCATAAATCCATAGGTTTTTGTTTGGAATTTTCAGTACAACTACTCTTGCTAATAATGAATATTCACATGGCACTTTCAAGTATTGTATTTTCCCTGATTCAATAAGATAGCACAATATTTCAAGCATCATCAAAGTGTGATATGATATCACTGGGGTTTCAAGACAAGATCTGTAGGTGTGTCTACACATATGTAAAACTGTGCAGTGTCAACTGTAAGCTGACACTGTGAGTCACATGCCTGGGAGTAACTGTCCCAGGACTGGAATCCCTACAGTCTGTGTTCCAGACCTGGCTTCTCTATTAAGAGGACTGTGAAGGAGTCACTAATCTTCTTAAATTAAGTACTCTTATGTGAAAAACAGAAATGAGAATTCGGACATCAGACAATTGTTATGTGAATTAAGTGAAAGTGCTTTGTCAATCATAAATGGCTATATAAATTCAAGAAATGTTGATTTAGTAGATATTCCAGTAAGCAAATGTTTAGTCAATTATGAACCCCAAGGCCTTTAAGTGCAGGGCTGTCCTCTACTATCAAAACACTGTCTTTTCTGCAAGAACCAGGTTTTGGGAGTAAATCTGTTCAGAGGGCTGCTTGATAATTCAGAAGCTAATGGCAATGACCCTTCCCCAGCTCCCAAGGACACCCAGCAGGCTCAGGCTCAGTGTTCCCTTCAAAACAGTTTCTCCAACCCTCAGATGAATTTCCCAGAAAGTGTGTCAGAATCCTGCAGTACAACTGCTAAAGACAGGAAGCAATTAAATATGTAAATCAAGGAAATTACACTGCACTGATGACATTCAGCACTGAATCTGTCCCCACCTCCTCCTCTTTTTGCTCTCTGCTTCTAGACCCCTTGGGACTGAGGCTAGGGAGATCTCCTTCTTCCACCCTACTCCCTGCTAAATGTTTTTATTCTCCACCACCTGCCCCAGGCCTTCTCATCAATTATTAATCAAGTGTCCATGAATATGCATAAAAGCCTGTCTCCAGGTTTTATTAAGTGAAAAAAAATACAAGAACATATTCTGTGCCATTGTAGAAAAAGGATCATACAGATAAAGAGGGAGAAGAAATGAGAAGTTTAGATTTGTCCTTTTTCTTTCTTTTTCACCTCGATGACATGAAAAACACATCAAGGTTATGAATTATGCAAGTTTCTTTGTTTCATGTGTAACTTGAAATATTTTTCTCAATTAATACTTGAAAAGATTTCAATTCTGGACAATGGACTACTCTGGAATCTGACTTCTTTTGGTTGACAGAAGTCTTCATGCCTTAGAGTGGATAATATTGACTAGAAAATAACTGGTCAGGTTACTTTGACTCTACAAATGAGCTCAACTCTACTTACTCGAGCTTCTCTTTCCAAAATCTGTTACCAGATGCATAGTGTCCTGAGGCAGGGTTGGTGGTGGGGGTGAAATCAAAATCCCCAGAGGCCCATCTTCTCTACTCTGAAGTGAAAGGATTAAAACACTAAAGGTGTTTATTTCTAAATTTTCTAATTTAGGGGAGTCTTCTTTCCAAACAGACATATCTCCCCTTATGCATGACACAGCACATGTTCATGAACACTAGTAGGACTTTTATCAGACCTTCCCTTACCACCTTTTCTCAGCATAGCACACCCTGTTCTGCCACCATTTATATGATGTGGTTGTGAGGTGGGGGTGGTGGGTGGCAAAAGTGTAAGTAACAAATGATTGGGTCAGGAAGAGGGAACTGATTCAACAAGAAATAAAATGCTAATACTTCCAGAGCACTTTCCCCTCCTCCACCTGTGCCAAGGTTACCTGTCTTCAGGGAATTGTTCCTCCCTGCCGAGAGTTGTAGGAATTGTTAATGAATGCCCCCTGGGCCCCTCCCTTCTTGCCTATACCCCTGGATGGCTTCATTCTTCATTTGGATCACTCCACCTTTCCGCCCACCTTTTGGTCACTAGTCATGTAGTCAGGATGGGGGCGGAGAGAACAAGAGAACAAAGGGAATCTAAAATATATAAAAGTGGAAAGACACCCTCACTTCCTTGGATACCCAGCTCTAGGATCCTTCTCTTCAGAGCAGTGTATCTCTGTTCTATTTAAATAAAACTTGCTTTCTATGCTTGCCTCGGCTTTTCTTGGGTATTCAATCTTCACATCAGGAAATGGGACTAAACCCTGATTCTTATCACCAGTATGAGTTACACTAACTCCTCCTGACATCTATAATGATGTGTTTCTTAAGCCTTCTCCACAATGAATAGTTGAATAAGAACAAGAATTTTGTCTATTTTGTTTAATGTCGCTCAAAAATTTATTTTGATTAAGTAAATGAATTAATGAGAAGTACAAGCATACCGTTTATTATTCTCCTATTCCTAACATGAACTTCCAGACAAAACACCTCTGTGTCTAGGCAAACTCACTAACCATAATGGTACCAACAGATTTTTCAATACCTCAATCAATGTTCCCTCACTCTTTCTCTTATCTTTTACAATTGCTTTACTGCATATGAACATATTATCCTGATACACATGAACCCTCAATTTATTTTTATATTAAAAATTACATGTTCTGATTAGTGAGTACTCAGAAGGAGGATTTCATTTTATTTTGTTGGTTGCTTATTTGCTTTTACTAGTATAATAACCATAAATTTCTAAAATATAAATTTATTTAGCCAAAAGTGTAGGTGGAAAAATGATGTGGTTTGTGTCTTCTGGTCTTCATTCAAGCTATATGACACCTTCCTCCCACACAGTTTCCTGTCTTCCTGCCTCTCCTATCTTGGTATCTAATTCACTTAACATCTGTAAAAGACAGATTTTTTGTGTGTACATAAAATAAAGTTTCCAGATTAGATGAACTCCAAGTATTAAGCAAAAATAAAATTTAATTCAGTATGAGCAACTCAAGAGGAAAACAGAGAATTATTTGATTATTTCCTTACTCACAATACTCATTTCTTGTTTGTCATTAAACTTAATGTCAAATCAATGCTTATATTTTTAAGTTTAGAAATTTTTGCTTTGATCTACTATTCAGTCTCCATTCTAAAGAATCTCAGATTTAACCTACAGAATAGTGTATTTGCCTAATATGTTATTGAAAAATCTAATTTTATAGAGTGCCATTTAGACAGAAATGCCAATTTTCAGTAATAAGGGTCACTATAATAATGTTTAATGCCTCAGTGACTTTTTACCGGGTAAAATGCCCTTTAAACATATACGCTTCCTTTATTTCAAATTCAAGAATGAATCATTACACTTTGATGAGCATTCCATCACACTAGACATTGTAGTTAAATTTTCCTGTTTAACAGTCTCATTAATTCATCACTGCTTTCCTGGGCTCCCCTGATGTATTCATTCAGTGAACAGCTATTTTGAATACAAACAGCAACTACGAAAAATCTCTAAATCAGGTGCTGTTTGAACTATGAAATTGCACTAACGTTCAAGGAGTCAAAGATCTAGAAAAATTAACACTCATCTACCTACAAATACACTGCAAGATGGAATGTTCTAGTACCACATGAGTGATGCAAAGGAAGTACTATCATAGGACTGGGGAAGAAGAGATCCCTTCTGGCTGGAATGATCCAGAAGGCATCAGAGATGAGAATGATTCAGGAAGTTCTCAGAGAATGAGAAAGAGTATCAAAGGTACAACCCTAGGTGAGGTCACCTTTAAAGCACAAGCTGTATTCATGGTGCCTTGGGCAGTATAAATGGGAGGGGTGAGAAAGGCAGGTGCAGAAGCTTCCACACAACTTTCTATCTTCCTGCCTTTCATGTTTACTAGTAGGGGTTAACAATTCTAGAAGATGAAGAATACTGAGAAGGTGATGTGGACAGAGAGGAAGATCACTGGAATCAGAAAGTGGGGTCACACAGCATTCTCTCCTATAGCTGCAGAAAGGTCTGAATGAGGCCCTAGGGGGTGAATTGCCCCACATATCCTAGGAAGACCACTGTAGTCCTCGAAAGAATAATTGCTGAGGCTGAGATCAACTAAAGCATAGATCTGAAAGCTCATGCAATATGATGTTTCCTTAGAGTAAACTGCCATTACATTTTTTAAGAAAAATCTTCTCTTTCCTAAATGATATTCGTCTGAAACCATTCTCTGTGTGTGTGTGTGTGTGTGTGTGTGTGTGTCTACAGAGTAATTCTATTTCACAACTACACATGCCTGCAAACCCACATTTCAGGGAGTAAATAGCTTCAGGTAATGAGAATATTTTAAATAAATGAAACATATGAATAAATCATTGCCAATTGCTGGGGGAATGTTGCATACACTCAGAACTGGTCTGACCCCTGAGTATGAGATTTGTCATCAGCAATGGAAATGGCCTGAAAACAGGAAGATGGCATAGCCATACAGAACACTATGAGAAATGAGGCAAAGGGGCCTGAACATGCAGTTGCCCAAAGCAGTCAAGAGAGGTGATTTTTCAATCTGACATAATGGAAGTCCCTAGAGAGTTCCATTTTTCATTCTGACATGACTAAGATAATAAGTCAAAAGCTATAATACGTAATATGAGGCCCAACACAAAGAAAACTTTCTATTTTGGAAATAGCCAAGTACACCCTGTTATAAGTGGACTTAAATGGTCATTCTTTTCCTTTTAGAAGCAGCTGAGTGACTATCAATGCTTCCAAAACAGTTTCAGGAGTAGAAGTCATTGAAAACAATAAGAAGAGTATGCTAAATAAAGTTTGAATCTTTGCATAGAGTCTGAGATAATCCTGCTTTGATAAACTTAATTAAAATTAATATCAAAACTAACAATTAAAAAATTAGACCAACAGGGGCTGGGGATATAGCTCAGTTGGTAGAGTGCTTGCCTCTCAAGTACAAGGTCCTGGGTTCGATCCCCAGCACCACAAAAAAAGAAAAAAGAAAATTAGACAAACAAGCAGAAACTGTTGTGGTGAAAAGGCAAGACCCTTTCCCTAAACTCAGGCTTCATATTTCACATTCTTTTATCAGGCCAGCAGATGAATAAATTGCAATTGACATTAATTTAGTAATGTCATAGTAAACCAAATTGGATATAATTTAATTTTGATATTTGGGAATCATATATGAAATAAAGGAAATCTAGAAAAATGAAAACAAATCATGAAGTGTAATTTTACATTATTATTTTACAGAGAACCATCGAGAATTATACACTATTAGAAACGTAGAGGAAAAAGGATCAAAGTAGGAAAGGTATTACGGATGTAATGATTAGGGGGATATTTTAAAATACTTCTTTAAAAGTTAACACAGTAAAGCCCTGAACTACAATCCTATTCTCAGATGTCTGGATTTGAGCCAGATATGGGAAAATTATCTTGGCTGATGCCACAGCCTAACACATGCACACTGCGGTTTAGGGTTTATTGGTTTTCTTCTCTTAGCTAAATTAATCTTAGTATGGTAATAAAATAAAAATTGCCAAATATCCCTACCAAAAAAATCATTATAAATCTCCTAAATCCAAACTGCCTCTGAGAGGCAGGAACCCATACAAAAAGGAGCTTCACAAATCAGGAACTTTTACAGGCACTTGAGAGTTTTCACATTTTCCCTGGAAACCTATCCAGATTAAAGTGACAATCTTACACCCTCCTTTAATTTGAAACTTCTGCAAGACACTCATCAGATATTAAGGACAGATATTCCCTATTGCATATTAATTCCAGAATTCTCTGTTTTTGCTTACAAAACCTCTGTAACAGTGATGTACTGTATTTACCAATCATATCTTCTATTATTCAACATGATTTTTCCAGACCATTGCAAATGACTCATTTTTAAAGGATTTTTTTCCTAACTCTGTTTCTGAACCTGCTCACCTTTACCCTTATAGATTATGTTTCTCTTTTCTGCTATATCATGCTTCTCTTCCCATTCAGAACACAGATTTAAGCTCAGGACCACAGGAAAATTTGCCTTATTTAAACTCATTTACCACTCCATCTTCTCCTTATTTTTATCTTTTCCATAATTTTTCATTCATTTTGTAAAAGACAATTTGTATGTGATTTTGTATGTGCTTAAGTTTTTTATCTATTTTTCTTTTGCTGAATATCTCTGCAACTGCTCCTTCTTTCCTTACTTCCATGTATTTCTTCAAGTCTATGGATATTCAATATCTAATTGAGTGAAGACAGAAAGCAACACCATCGACAGTCTCTCTACCACTGTCTAGGAACTTACAAATATCTCTATTATTGTTATATTCACCTAGGAATAAAATGTCTGCTCATATTTTGATGTAAATCATTCAGTGATTTCTCTATTGTTGTTGATTATTTTCTATAGGATTTGCCTCCAGGAAATCATCTTTTCCGTTACTTTACAGTGCTACCATTAGACTTTTTTATAATACCCTATAGTTTAATCCCACTTATTGATAAATATGTGTAAGTATTCAAATACATCCCAAAATATGGTCCCTAAATAAAAACAGCCAGATTCCCTCCAATAGCTGCTTAAATTGTAATTAGCCAATGACCTCAGTGCCATCAGGGTGAATTTGATTATGAAACATCTTCTCCCATGCTTTTTTTTTTTTTGTACTGAGGATTGCACCCAGGGGTGCTTTAACACTGAGTTATATCCCTAGCTCTTTTTATTTTATATTTGGGACAGGATTTTGCTAAGTTGAGTAGGGCCTCACTAAACTGTGGAGGCTGGCCTCCAACATGTGATCCTCCTGCCCTGGTCTCCAGAGTTGCTGGGATTACTGGAGAGAGCCCTTTTGGATCAAGAGAATAATTTTATCTTTGCCATTATACTTCCTCAGATATTCAGACTCAAGTTCAAAGATGATTCACAAACAGGGCAGTCTATATTTCCTTCAATCTAACAAGTGTCTTACTACTTCCTCTCCACTCTTCCTAATTATCCAATCTTCTTAGAAGCATATAGTGCACATCCATTTTCAATGGCACAATTATAGTCTGACAAGACTCCAAAGCTTCTACTTGGGAAAATAGAGTAGGGAAAGTAGACACTAGTTTTTATTAAAATTTTTGTCCCTAGTTATGAATTTTCCTCATTCATGATCATTTTCTTTTCAAATTGTTTATGAAAGATCAACTTCATAAACTCTCATCTCTCCTCATTTATGGGCCTTTATGAATTACCAGAAATTGCAAATTGGCCAGAGGTATGGACAGAAGGGTGGTGAGAGTTGTCACAGAAGAGCATGAGGGACTCTGAATTTCAGTATGGCCTTTGTTGTATGTTAATGTTCATCCCTGCCCATTCCTTCATCCTACAGAGTCATACTTTTGAATCATGCTCATTTTATTTTTTTAAAAAACTTCAGATCAACAATATATAGATACTAAAATCACCTTATTTCCTATTTCTATTTGAAATTGTGGTCATAACAACTGGTTATTTCCTGTTGGCTAGAGAATGCTACTTCTGTTAATGGCAAAAGTGTTGCTTTTTACTGGGCCAAGTAAGCGCGTAGATCAGAGCTTGAGGTCTAAAAGGAGACGGAGTATAAATCTTTCTCCGTAGATGGAGAAATGGAGGCCCTGAGAGACCATGACTCATCTGAAGTCAAAGAGGATGGCTAGCGACAGAGTTCCATCTGGCCTCTGTTGCTGACCCCCACCCAGTGTTCTTTTTAATCAAAGAGTCACTCTCTTTTTGAATATTTATTGCAGGCTAGGCATGTTGCTTCATGTACATTACCTAGATAATCCTTACATCTTTGAAAGACAGGGAAATAGGTACTATTATATCACATATTTACACATATATCATATATAGTATTAAAAATGTGGAAACGATGAGTTTGAAAGATGGCGAAACTAGCATAAGTTTACATACATTCTAACACCCAAACTAGAATTTATTTCCAGGCTAAGAGTCTCCAAAGCCTTTAATTCATGCTACTAAGATACCTGTTCTACATCAGGTATGCTGTATTTTTGTCTGTTCCATATGATCAAGGAGGCTTGAAACAGGTGTGATTCTCTAGCATTTTAACATAATTTTCTAGGGAAAAAAATCACAATGAGGTTTTGCTGTAATAAAAAAGTACCTACCTCTAATTCTTTGCCTCACTAAAGAAAACATGTAGATGATAATATTAAGAACGTTACATTATTTCCACTAATGATTAAGTATGAGATCCTGTGACAGGTAAGAGGTTCTTAACTCTTTACATACAGGAGACTGAACAAAACTTCACTAGTGAAAAACCATGTCCATTTTTAATTTTATTTTTATAGGCTGCATTTTGATTCATTGTACACAAATGGCATACAACTTTTCATTTCTAGGTTGTACACGATGTAGATTCACACCATTCGTGCAATCAAACATGTACATAAGGTAATAATGTCGGTCTCGTTCCACTGTTTCCTTCCTCTACCCCTCCCCCTTTTGGAATCTTAATAGTCATCTGTTATTAATATGATTTTGTTCCAAATTAGGCTTTATAATTATTCCCTATAAGTGTCTCACTAGTGTTGTGTTAGTATATATGTATTATGCGTGTGTGTGTGTGTGTTGAATCATGGTGATCATGTCTAAAAGGCAAATTTGAGTTTCATATTTATAAAAAAATGTTACTTTGAAGTTGCCTGGTGCTGTTCTTATGGTCAAAGTTTGCACATTTCCACAATAGATATTTAACCCATTCTCCGGGGTAATAATTGCTGGTACCTCTCACCCACCCCTCAGAACACTCATAAACTTTTCTTGTTCTATGTGGCTCTTCTCTAACACAGTATAGCCCACAATTTGTTTTTATTTTTATTTTTTTTAATTTTAACAAACTTCATTTTGATTCATTGTACCCATATGCAGTACAAATTTTCATTTCTATGGTTGTGCATGATGTACATTCATATCATTCTTGTTAATCATAGAGTACATAGGGTAATGATGTCTGTCTCATTCCTCCATTTTTCATAACCCCCGCCCCCTTCCCCTCTCATTTCCCTCTACATAATCTGAAATTCCTCCATCCTTCTCTCACCCCCCACCCCTTCCAAACCTGATTCTATATCATCATCTACTTATCAGGGGAAACATTTGGCCTTTGTCTTTTTGGGATTGCCTTATTTCACTTAGCATGATAATCTCCAATTCCATCCATTTATCTGAAAATGCCATAATATTATTCTTCTTTATGGCGGAATAGTATTCTATTGTATACATATACCACAGCTTCGTTATCCATTCATCTGTTGAAGGGCATCTAGGTTGGTTCCACAGTCTAGCTATTATGAATTGAGCTGCTATAAACATTGATGTGGCTATGTTACTATAGTATGCTAAACTAAAGTCCTTTGGTATAAACCAAGGAGTGGGATAACTGGGTCAACATGTGGGTCCATTTCACGTTTTCTGAGGAGTCTCTACTCTGCTTTCCAGAGTGGCTGTACTAATTTCTAAAGCTTTTTAGAAAAAAAAACTAAAAAGCTTTTTCTCAGCAAGGGATGCAATCAATAACGAAAAAGAGAGCCTACAGAGTGGGAGAAAATCTTTTTCACACACACTTCAGATAGAGCACTAATCTCCAAAATTTATAAAGAACTTACAAACTTTACACCAAAAATACAAAGAACCCAGTCAATAAATGGGCCAAGGACCTGGACAGACACTTTACAGAAGAGGATGTCCAAGTGATCAATAAATATATGAAAAAGTGTTCAACATCTCTAGTAATTAGAGAAATACAAATTAAAACAACTCTAAAATTTCATCTTACTCCAATTAGAATGGCTATTATCAAGATCATAAACAATAGTAGATGCTGATGTGGCTGTGGGGAAAAAGGCACATTTGTACATTGCTGGTGGAGTTGCAAATTGGTACAGCCACAATTTGTTTTGTAGGCACCAAAACTCCCCTCAGATTCATGGGTCCTAACCCCAACTTGGAAAAATATTGTCATAAAGCTGTGGCTCAAAGGGCCAGTACATCTTTTGAACTATATTAACACAGAGATATTTCTAATGTCCTTTATCTGTATCTGCAAATCATTTCTCAGGTGCTGTCATTTATCATAGAAGTCACCGCACCCTTTGTGTGGGCTCATTTTCAAGTCCATTCCTACTTCCATATGATTTTGTGCTGATTTTAAAATACATAATGGTCCACTGAGAAAGAAAGTGCTAACTTAAATGCCATCTGCCACTCTTAATCCTTCCTAACAACCTTCATTCCCTTTATTTTATTTATAAAACATGGTGTTATTGTTCTCCAGATTCTTCATGACATGATAACTCTTGGATAAAGACTTACTTTCACAATTTCTATCACTCTAGTATTACCAATGCAGGATAAAACTATAAAAGCGTTGATTTAGCATGACCCAGAGATTAAATATTAATGTTCTGGATTTCTGGCATAACCACATTAGCCATTAGACCTTAGCCTATTTAGCTAATGTTCCAGAATTTCGTTACCTGTAAAGTGACAATAATCTCACCTCCTAGATTTCTTAGGGCAATAATGTACACAAAGTATAAACACAGTTCTTGTATCATACATAGTTAATGCTTAGTTCATGAATAGCCCTTCTCCCTTAGTAAAAAAAAAATTTTTTTTGAAAACCTGCAAACAATATAGTTTCATTTCACTCTGGGTCATTGTATTGACTACTACATAATATTTCACTGAGAAGACTTAGGACAGCTTGTATTTAAATGGTAGTAAGAGTGACCTTGCTCTCTCTCTCTCTCTCTCTCTCTCATTAGAGTGACTTTTGTTTGTTTAATAATTAATTTTTTCTGTGCATGTACTTAATCTGAAATGGAGGGCTTATTTAATGCCTATCTAGTGAATGGAACTTTTTTTTTTTTAAACAGAACTCAGATACTTTCTAATATAAAGATTTGCTATTACAGAAGTCATGGCCTCGTATGTTTTTTTTTTAGTAGTCCAGGGGCGATTAGTAAGACTATCATTAACCCAGTAATAGGCTCACATGACTTGATGTGAGAAAAATCATTGGATTTTTAGGAAAATGAACCCATTGGTGCTTTATCCTTAAGGTTATTAAGTTGAATTTTATTGTTTTTCAGTTCTGTATTTTCATCAGTCTCTGTTCTTCTCATGTCCTTCCATTCCCTCAATTTCACATAAAAATTCTAACTTTGGTTCAGAATATTCCCATGATGACTTCTAACTAAAACATGGAAAGTCCAAATTAAGGGCAAACAGAATATAAAAGATGCCTGGGTATCAATGGGGCCATTAAGCTAGCCTCAGCTGAAACTGTTAAGCCTATTGAAAACAATTCCTTAAACCAGCGAAACCCTGGACTACATTATAGTAAGATCACAAAGAATCAAAATTAGATATTTTCAAAGAAAACAATACCTAAATATTATCTGAGTCAATGTAGACTCCCATAGTTAAAGTGGCACAAGGGCGAAGAAAACTGGAATATAATGCTGAGGCTAGAATTTAATTATCAACTATTCCAATGAGATGATCCCACTGTCCCACCTTTCCTATTATTTTTCCAGAGAGGTCTTATTTTATCCAGTGTCTTCTTAGTTGATCTCCTTAGTTTGAGCAGTGTCTGTCACCAGACTCCTCCTGGCTGGGACCTTGATATGTACCTGAATCTATACCTACTACATATTTGGTGGTTTTCTCTTTCTATTACACTGAAAATATTATTCTTTTCATGAATAACTGAAGACAGAGCAGGATGGGTCTTTCATGAATTATATTTAATTAAAAGTTTGTGAAAAACATAGCTTGCCTATAAACCATATGGAAGATATCAAGAAGAATTCAAAAGTATTATTTCCTTATAGGTCTAAATAATTATCATTTAATATCAATAATGAATCATTTATTAAATTGTCTCAGGTTTTTCTTCCTAGAATTGAGTGATTTAAGTACATTAGTTGTTTATTATATCAAGGTTTATTAATGATTAACTTACCCTTTGCTTTCTCAATGAAAAAAGCCATGCCTTTCTACCCTTGCCCTCAGTTGCCTATGTTTAAAGCTTTAGTAACACTTACTATGCCCACAACTACTTTTAGACCAAACTCTGTGTGTGTTCTAAAACAAGAATGTCATGAGATGATATAAAAAAAAAAATTATAGGAGAAGAGAATAAGGTCATCATGATGGGAGAGTAGGAAAATACTAAATATAACCAAACTTATAGGCTGCAGCAGAAATAGTACTAAAGGAGAAGTTCAGAGCAGTAAATACCTATTTCAAAAAAGATTATAGCAGAAATAAAACAAAAAAATAAAAAAAGGAATATAAGGAATTACTATGAAAAATTATTCACCAATATATTAGAAGAAATGAATAAATTTCTAAAATGCAAATCTACTAAGACTGAATAATGTAAAAATATAGACTCCAAACAGATTTAGGAAGACTAAAATAGTAATAAAAAAAAAATTCCAACAAGGAAAAGATCAGAACCAGAAGCCTTTAATAAATAATTCTACCAAATGTTTTTAAAGAATTAATACCAATTTTCACAAATGCTTCTGAAAAAAGCTGAAGAGGAAGGGACAACTTCAGATTCATTTTATGGAGCCAGCACCACCATAATAACAAACCAGATAAAGATACTAAAAGAAATGTGCAACAGAGCAATGTCCCTGAACACTGATACAAAAAAATCCTCAGCAAAATACCAGTAAACCAAGTACAATAGAACACTAAAAGGATTACCCAGGCTTAGTGGGATTTTTTTCCCTGTGATGGAAAGTTGATTTAATGTATAAAATCAACATAATATACAATATTAATGGACTGAAGGATAAAAATCACATTATTATCTCAACTGACACAGAAAAAGCATTTGAAAAAATCAAGACACTTCATGATGAAAACAAATTGGAAATGGAGAGAAATAATATCAATCATAACAGAAAAATAATTGAAATGGCCACAGTTAATATTATCCTGAATAGGGAAAGACTGAAAATTTTTCCTCTAGGATCAGGAAGAAGAAAAGAAAGACCAGCATAGTATTACAAGTCCTAGCCACAGCAATTTGGCCAGAAAAAGGACCAAAAGGAATTCAAATTGAAAAAAAGGAAGTAAAATTGGAGAGAAGGAGATATCTCAGTTTCCAATGACATTATCGGATATGTAAGAAACCCTAAATATTACACACTCACACACCCCCTACACACACACACTCAAAACTATAAGAAGAAATAAATTCAGCAGTTCCAAGATATAAAAATTGAAAAATCAACTGTGTCTTTGTGTTCTAATAATGAACAATCTGAAAAGGAAATAGGATCAAACTTATTTGAGTAGCTTCAAAAAATACAAGAAAAAATTAACTAAAGGAGTTATTCCCCTACTCAACTATAAAACTTCTGAAATAAATTAAAGAAGAAATGGACAAATGTAAAGAAAGACATACCATATTCATGGATTAGAGGATTTTAAGTTACTGAAACATCCCTTGATCTAAAATAATCCATAGATTCAATGCAATCTAATGGCATTTTGCTGAAAAACAAAAACAAAAAAAAAGCCCTAATTACATCTAATAGCCAAAATAATACCGAGGAAAAAAATCACCAAAAGGCCTCGTACTTCCTGATGTGGAACATATTAAAATATGAAATCGTGATCAAAGAAAGAAAACTTCAGACCAATATCCCTGATGAACATCGATGTGAAGATTCTTAATAAAATCCTGGAAAACTACATACAAAAACATATTAAAAAGATACTGTACCTTAATAAACTGGGGTTCATTCCAGGAATGCAAGGCTGGTTCAACATGTGATAATCAATAACTGTGATTCACCACATCAATAGACTTGAAGATAAGAATGACATGATAATCTCAGTAGATGCAAATAAAGTATTTGGCAAGATTCAACATTGATTTATACTTAAAACACTAGAAAAACACAGGATAGTAGAAGCATACTCAACATTGTAAAAGCTGTATATGCTAAACCGAAGGCCAACATTATTCTAAATGGAGAAAAATGGAAAGCATCTTGTAAAAACTGGAATGAGAGATGGATGCCCCCTCTTCAACCACTCCTATTCAACATAGTCAAGGGAAGAGAGGAAGGATGGGAATAGAAAAGACAGTAGAATGAATGGGACATATCTTTCTTATTCTTATATATGAATATACAATCAAAGAAACTGCACATTATGTACAACCACAATAATAGGATCCCAATTGGAACAAGTGATACTTATTCTATGTATGTTTAATGTGTCAAAATACACCCTACAATCATATATCTCTAGAAAGAATGAATAGTAAATTAATTATTAATTAAATTTTGTATGGGAAAAAAATAAAATGATGATAGGTGCTGGAAAAATGATAGATACACAGACCAGTCAGGCAATGACTGTATACATTTATGGTCAGTTGATCTTCTACAAAGGCATTAGGAAGAAACATGGGAAAGGACGGCCTTTTCAATACACTGTGCGGGGTTACTGGATATCCATAAAAAAGATTGAAACACAAAACCTTGAACTAAAACACTCTAGGAAAAAAAGAAGAAAACTTTGCAGTATTAGATTCTGCAATGATTTTCTGGGTATGACACCAAAAGCACATGCAACAAAACAAAACAAAACAAAAGGACAAAAGAGAAAACTTTAAATTTAAAAACCTCTGCACAACAGAGGAAACAATCAGTAGAGTGGAAATGCAACCTATATATTGGGAGAAATATTTATAAAGCATATATCTTATTAAGGGCCCGTATCCAATTAAATGAATAACTATTACTCAACAACAACAAAATAAAACAGAAATATCTCAAATAAAATTGAACAAAATACTTGAAAATACATTTTTAAAAGAAGATACGTAAGTAACTTATAATCATATAAAAAGTTGCTCAACATAACTCATCATCAGGGAAATGCTAATAAAACCCTGGCTGAGATGCAACTTCACATGCATTAGAATGGTAAAAGTTGAGAAAAACTGTGATTCTAGAAAGTACTGAAAATAATAGAGAGAAATTAGAATCACAGTGTACTGTTGGTGGGAATCCAAAATGGTGCATCTGCTAGAGGAAATAGGACAGAGGTTTCTCAAAAAATTAAAACTAAAATTTCCATATTTTCTCAAAATCCCATTTTTTGTATATATCCAAAAAAATTGAAAGCAGGCTCTGAAAGAGATATTTGTGCACACCCATGTTCATTGTAGCATTGTTCACAATATCCAAGAGATGGAAACAACCTAAATATCTTAACAACAAATAAAGAAAATGGGTTATGTTCAAGCAATTGAAAAATATTTTGCCTTAAAAAGAAGGAAATCCTGTCATAAGTTAAATCAGGGATGAATCTTGTAAATATGAATCTTATAAATTGTTATTATGATAAACAAAATCAAACAGTCACCAAATATGAAATATATGATCAAATCCATAGAAGCAGAAGGTGGGATATAATTTCTAGGGATTAAAGAAAGTGTGGGATGAGGGAATGGGGAGATTTTCAATTTGTTTAGTTTCAGCATTGTAAGATGAAAAGGTTCTATTTAACCATTGCACAATAATGTGCCTACAGTTAATGCTACTGTAATATCCAGTTAAAAAGATACAATGGTAAATTTTATGTCATGAGTTTTTAACATAATTTAAAAAAAAAAAAAAACCCTATAGGAAAGGTACATTAGCATAGTGATTATGAGAACCGGTTTTGGATTCCAACAAACCCAGCTGAAGTCTAGACTATCTCATAGACCCAGAAAGTTACTTAACCTCTTAGTCATGCTTCCTGTTTGGTAAAATGAGGATAAGGAGTATTCCTAGCTCATGCAATTGTTATTAGATATTTTTTGTGAAAGAGTGAACATCAAAGTCAATGCTAGGCTCTTGGTGAGATCTCAGTCAATGTACTTAAATGGTATTATCAGAAGATCGTGAAGGAATGTGACTAGGCCATTGGAGGTAAAGACTAGTGACTTCATGAAATCTTTTGGGATGCTACAGATGGTAGATAAGCAAAGAATTGTTAGACTCAATTGTTGTTGCGTCTAGACCTTAGGATGAACGCTGTCATCTAACAATAAATTCTACAAAACCATGATTTCCTCTCTCTGACATCCAAAACTAGCTTAGATGTATATCATTTTCACTTTTCCAGAAATATCACAGAAATATTTCAATTCCAAAATGTGTTTTGCAAAAGATCATAACCCATTTTTAGAAACACAGTGAAAAAATGTGATTATAGAAATCCCATAAATCTCATTTGTGTAGGACCCAGTGCATTACAGTCAGGAGAGTGAAGCAATAAAAATGTTTGTCATGGACAATGAACATTGGCTACAAATAGATAAGCACATGAGTAGAGAACTCACACCCTCACAGATTTTTTGACAAGACAGATTTGTTATTCAGAGAAAGCAGAAATCAGAGTTTTTAGCAGTATTTTCTAGAAGAAAGTCTTTCAAGAATAAATCTTCTAAAAGGTACCATCTTTCCCAATTCCACTGATAAGACAAAAATAAGGATATGCAGAGTCTTTGCTAGTCCCTTAAAAAGAAATCACCCACAGGAAATAAAATTTGCCTTATTTCTTTGCCCACCTGCAGTGAACTTTAAAATTGGTCTATATGTATTGAAGAACCTTAAGTTCATTTCCCTCTGGGAAGGAGTCAGCATATGGTCTGCCCCTAAGGCAAACATTTATTTAAACTGTAAATCTAAAAGGAATTCTTCCATTTTATTTCTAGTTTTGTTTCCTTTGATCCTGAAAGTAATTAACTTTCAGTGGCAGCTAATTATAAGTGAAGAGAAATCAGAGTCTATGTGGCTGTTTGTTTGGGGCAGACTTGGCAAAATGTTTTTTAATTGAAAAGTCTTTTTGCTCTATGCATTTCAATCCATCTTGCCCAGTATTTATTATCCAGGATTCATATTATAACCATGACCTTTCATCTAATGACAGAATCTCATAGAGGAAAAAAAATAATTATTTTAACAAAGAAACGGCAGGGCTATAAAAGAGAAACGAGAAAGGCTGTGAGTGAGCAGAATATGACATGAAAAGAGCCAAAACTAAATCTATTTCCTGCTCTTTATCATTGAAATCCTATGAAAACGCTGTCTATCAAAAGACACATGCTCCTACATTCAGACTGGGAAATCCTCTCCTCAAACTATTTCAGACAGAAATCAGTTCCCCAAAAATAAAACGGGAAAGGTAAGAGCCATAGGTGAAAATAATTGAGGTCAGAGGCGGCACTTACTGTTCCATGTTAATGCTAATCATCGGGAGCAGAGATGAATCGAAAAATTAATGAGCTGCCAGTTAAATGACCCAACCATACCTTCCCTTCCCTGAAAATGACTCTTGCAAAATCTCACCAACTTTTGTCATCAACTCCTTCTCTTTCAAAAGAAAAATCAGACATGCTTTAAAAATATATACTGTTTATAGGCAAAAAATATATCTCAATGATTTAAAGAAAAAAAAAATGAACACAACTAGAGAAGACTCTACTGAAAGAGGCCTATGAGTTCATTAGCCTATCTAAACAACTCCCTAACCAAGTGAAAATAATCTGCCAAACAGGAAAGCAGTTCTCTACCTGTTAACCAAAACAAAGAAGGCTCTTGACCTGACTGTTCTTCAACTTCTCTAAAACCATGTACCAAAAAAAAAAAAAAAAAAAAAAAAATCATCTAAGGGACTTGATACCCACTACCTTCTCCAAGTTAGTGTCGAGTTAGAGCATCAGAAACTAAAACACCTGGACCTCATCAGCTTGCATCTTTGTGGAATATCAACACTGGGTTACTTTTATGGACTTGGCCTAATCAAGATCAACACATGAAATAACCATCTTCACACTTATTATAAAATTATTGATAAAAGCAGTAGTTTCTGTTTTTGATAACCAGCATGAAAATTTTCTTTCCCAATACATACAAGGTAAAATTTAATCCCAGCTATTCTGGAGCCTGAGGCAGGAGGATCAGAGGATCCAGAGTCTGGGCAACTTAATGAGACCCTGTCTCAAAACAAAACAGAAGGGCTGGAATGCAGCTCACTGGTAGAATGCTGCTTGACATGTGTGTGGCTCTAGGTTCAATTCCCAGAACCTCTCCTGAATAATTCAAATGTTAATCTTAAAAATGAAGTAAGCTTTAGGGTCCATTGCATTTGCTTTTATTTCTTCAATTTCTAGGATGCTCGAGATAAATGCATTATTTAATCACAATAGCTAAATTAATCTAGATGACTGGGATATTTAATCCCAATCTTCTAGATGAATTCATATTTTGAATTATGTTATAATAGGCGTTAAAATATAGATTTAACTGCCCCCGCATTTTGCAGGAAATCATTACAAAAATGCATCAAATGCTCATTATTACTTTAGAATTTAATGAAACAGAAATGTTTTCTACTTCTACTTCAAATTTCAAAGACACATCTTTAATAATAGGCACTCTACCTCCACCTTTAAGTCATATATTAAAACACAAGTAATTAACTCTAAGCATAATAAATTGGAATTGCAAGTGATTAAAATATCATACTAATGAGACAAAGATCATATGCTATAAGCCCTTATGTGGGCTGCTCCAGTACGGAGTTGCTCCAGCTACCTTGTAAATGTAGCCAATTGAGCCTAAATCTTAAGCGGGGAAGCATGCATGGGTCTTCAAACATCCTTCTATATTGCTGGGAAAACAAACAAAAGCATATATTCTTATTAAGTATCACTAATATTCACATACAGAGTTTTCTGCATCCACTTTTAGAAATTATAAGAAACTTATTAACTGAGTATGCATGTGTCTTTTTCATAACTTTTTATTTTTTAACTGGTTATTTTTAGTGATATATAACATTAACATTAGGATTCATTTAACATAATTATAAAAACATGGAATATAATTTGCTCTAATTCAGTCCCCTGTTGTATGTCTCTCAAAACAGTCTCTTCCTCTGAAGACTTCTGCAGCACTACCTCATTTCCAGTCCATCCTTCTCTCCTTCTATCCTTCTTGAGACTATCAGTCTCAAGACTGATCCTTCTGATTGACTTCTTGAGAAGTCAATCCTACACATCAAGGGATTGTGTTTTGGGACCTGCATGATTGTAGACAATTACAGATAGTCCCATTCATGGGCCTTTTACCTTTATCTTCCATAGCTCCAAGTGATAATAAACTATTAATAAAAATAGGCAACAAAGAACAGACCACACCCTTTACAATGGAACTTAGAGGTGTTTAAAAAGAAGACCAACATTTTTTTTTCCCCCACAAAGAACACTGAAAGCACCTTACCATTTAATTTCTTAGGAATCTGTCATGCGTGAACTTTGAGCCTGTATCATAATTCCAGTAATTAATTTCATATGTTTTGAGACCCTTATATTCTATTCTCAAGCTTGGAAAGTAATGTATTTCTGGAATTTGATAAATATCTGTCTCTGTGCAATTTGCTAATATTAATAAAATTTATATAAAGTTTAAACACATTTTTCATTTTTATAGAACAAATAGTACAGAGTTTAAAGCATACCCTTGTATTAAAGTTCCTCTGACTCATTTATAAATGAAATTACCTTCAGTTAGATTTCTTGTACAAAAGGATTTGCATTAGAGAAGGAGGGGGGGTACCCACCTGGCTTGTTATTTTGCTGCTAATTGCTTATTTTGCATAATGACAGGTTAAATGATAGATGAATGGCTCACATTGTTTTTTCTCTTAAGTTAATGCTTTGCCCATACACTTGTCCATCTGAAATATATCTGCTCCTTTTTATATAGAACATCTATCAGTATTGAGCTAAAATGAGTTTGCAGTGTTATTTCCTATTCAGATCCATACTTGGATCACTATATCCTTCTCGGAATTCTCCATCCCCCCTTCAGTGAAGTTGTTTCATACATTTATTACATATTTAGATTGTCACACTGTTCTTTTCCATCCTGGAATTCTCCAACCTTCTAAATTATATTCGTAAAACCTTGAAAAATAGAACATTTTTTGTACTGCAAGTTTCTTTAGTTTCACCTTAAAAAACAAACAAAAAACAAAACAATAAATGAAAAAAAAAATCCCTGTGCTTCTTGTATTTAACCCTCCTCTCACTCACTACCTCCCAGCCACTGCTGTGTTCACCATCTCCATAATTTGGTCATTTTCATAGTGTCATATAAGATTAGTTTCTTTCACTTAGACATTTGTATTTAAGATGTTTCCATGTTTTGTTTTGTTTTGTTTTGGTGGCTTGATAGATCATTTCCATTAATCACTTAATAAAATCCATTATAAGACAGTTCACCCAATAACCTTTAAAGAACATCATGGTTACTTTTGATTTTTGATCATTATGAGTAAGGTTTTAATAAATTTTCTCATGAGGTTTTGTATGGTCATAATTTTCAAATCAGTTGGGTAAAAAGCCAGAGACGGTATTAGCTGGGTTATGTGGTACAACTATGCAAGTTTTGCAAAAAACTGCCGTCTTCCAACATGACTGTACCATTGTGAATTTCTACCAACAGTGAATGAGAAGACCCATTGCTTCACACCCTTACTAGGAGTTGGCAATGGAAAACTTCTGTATTTTAGCTATTCTAACAGGTATGTAGTGGCATCTCATTATAACTTCAATTTGCACTTCTTTTACAACAAATGATGTTGAGCATCTTCTCAGGTTACTTGCAATCTGTTTATCTTATTTAGTGACCTATCTGTTCTGATCTTTTCCCCATTTTAAAAATTTGGTTGTTTTTTCATTATTGAGTGCTAAAAGTTATTACATATTTTTAGTATAATACTTTAACAGTAATGTGTTTTATAAAAATATTTTTTCCCAGTTCATGGCTTGAATTTCAATTCATTTAACAGTGTCTTTCACTGAGAAGTATTTGATTTTAATGTAGTCCAACATCAGATTTTTCCCCATGGATCATACTATTAGTGATGTATTCAGAAGCCCCTCACCAAACCCAAGTCGACATATATTTTCCCCAGCATTTCTTACAAAAAATTTATAGTTTTTGCATTCTATTTTACATTTACTCTATGGTTCATTTTGAAGAAAAGTTTTCAGTTCTATATAAGTTTTTTTAAATTTTGAAAGTTTCCTTTTATTCCTAATTTGCTGAGAGTTTTTGTCATGAAAGGATATTGGATTTTTATAAAATGCATTTTCTGGACAATTGATAGGATTATATGTCATTTCTTCTTTAGTATGTGAGGGATCATACTGATTGATTTTTTTCAACTGTGAACCAGTCTTTCATATCAGCAATAACTCCACTGTATTTGGCTGAATAATATTCCCCCCCAAATTCATGTCTCCCTGGAACCTCAGAAGATGACCTAATTTGGAAATAGAGGGTTTTTTTTGTTTTTTTTTTTTATTTTTTGAACCAGGGATTGAACTCAGGGGCACTCCACTACTGAGTCACATCCCCAGCCCTATTTTGTATTTTATTTAGAGACAGGGTCTCACTGAGTTGCTTAGGGCCTCGCTAAGTTGCTGAGACTGGCTTTGAACTCGTGATCCTCCTGACTCAGCCTCCCAAGTCGCTTGGATTATAGGCATGCGCCACCACGCCCGGCATGACCTAGAGTTTTTATAGATGTAATTATGTTAAGATGAGGTCATACTGGATTAGGATAACTATTAAATCTAATGGCTGATGTCCTCAAAAGGAAGGGGAGATTTGGAAATACACTGTAAAGGAAAAAGGCCATGTAACAATACAGCCAGCCTTCTGGCTCCATTCCAGTATGATGCAGGTGACCATCACAGAATGCATAGGACTGCTGACAGCCACCAGAATCTCAGAAGCCTTGAAGTCCTTCCTAAGAGACACAGGGCCTGTGACCTTGCAAATACCATGGCTTCTTGACATATTATTTTGTATATACATTATATACATATATTTTTGTTTCCAATGTATATTATTTGTTTGATTAATATATTATTAAATTTATTGACATTTTAAAAGAAGTATGGGGGAATGCATAACTCAGTGGTAGAGTGCTTGTATAGCATGTGCAAGGCTGAGAATTTGATTGACAGAACTGCAAAGAGAATAAATGAATATATAAATAAAACTAAAACCTTCAGGTTTTATTGATTTTCTCCATTGTTTTACTGTTTTCAATTTTATAGATTTCTGTTCTACTTTCTTTTTTTTTATTCTTACTGGCTTATTCTTCTTTCTGTAGTTTTCTAAATTGGAATCCTAGCTTATTGATTTTTGATATTTTTCCTTTTCTAATACATGCACTTATTGAACAAACTCCTTCTGGCTACTTCTCACAACGTTTAATTTTTTTAAACATTTCTTATTTAAATGAACTACTGATAATGAATTCCCTGTTTTTATTTGAAACACTGCCTTTTTTTTGTTTTTAATAGATACTTTCACTGGGCATAGGATTCTAGGTTGATTTTTTTTCTTTCAATATTTTAAATAATTCCCTCTATAATCTTAACTGCATGGTGTCTGATCAGAAATCCATTGTAGTGACTACCTTTGTTCTTTGGTATGTAAATTGTTTTATTTTTTTCTCATTTCTTTCCATTTTTTCTCTTTTCCTTAATTTTCTTCAGGTTGAATATAAGATGCCTCAGGATAGTTCATGGGGAATTTATTCTTCTTAGTGCTCTTTGGGCTGCCTAGATATTTGGTTTGGTGTCTATCATGAATTTTTGAAATTTCTCAGTCATTAATATTTTGAACATTTGTTTTGCTCCATTCACTTTTTTTAAAATCCATTTAATTCCAATACATTTTCATATTGTTCTACTTCTTAGATCTGTTTCTGTTTCTGTTTTTCTCGAGTATTTTCTTTACATTTCTTTCTGGAAAATTTCTTGTGACCTATTTTCAAGCTCACTCATTCATCAGTCATGTCAAGTCTATTGATGTGTCCCTTCCGGTGTTTTAATTTTCCAATAGTTCCCTTTGATCCTTTCTTAAGCTTTGATTCTTCTTTTTATATTATACATCTGTTCTTGCATGTTGTCTGCTTTCTCCATTAGACTCCCCGTGTGATTATTTTAAAACATATGCCATATATGAGTCTACTTTCGATGCTTGTTTTGTCTCTTTGGGCTGCTTTTTTTCATTTTTTCCTTGGTCCCTTTCCTTTTTTTCTCCCTTACACACCATCTGCTTAATAGAAATTGAGTTTTAATAAAAACGAAAAGGCTCTACTGTATGTTAACCTGGCCAGGAGTTGAAATTTTATTAATATTTGCTGCAGTTATATTTGCCAGTGATTTCCAGTTTCTTTGATGGCCTTGTTATTATCTCCCCATTTAATTTAAAGTTTATCAAAATAAGCACTCCTTATCAGAGAGTCAGTATCTTAGAGCCCATTCATTAGAGTTATTGTAATCTGTTATGATTATGCTGGCACCCTGTTGGAGTGGTGGTAAGGTGCTTAGGGGTGTAGATCTTTAATCTGCCAATAAAAATCTCAATCTTTTGATAGAAGTGTGTTTCTGATCTATGACATTCACAAGTGTTCGTTCTTGTATAGCTCCACTGTACACACACCTAAAATGTTGAGGGAGCTGGGATAAGATAATTTTTTCCCCTAATATCTTTAAAAGAAGGCTCTGATAATGACTTTACCTCTGTAGATGAAGCCATCATTATGGAGAAAGTTTTGGGTTTATTTCATAAGAATTACTCTCCTTGTCCCTATTAACCATCTGCTTCCCCTCCAGTCACATGGGAATCTTTCTTGACTCTTCCCTGTGAGAATCTAGTGGTTTCCCAGAGGCAAATCTTGTGAAAGAGGAGAGCCCTCCTAAGACAATAGCTCCCAGGAGTTTTTGTATCTGGCAGGAATCCACAATGAGTTCCTAACAATTTGTCAAAATTACTTTTTAATTGTTGCTTATTGTTTATAGCTCCAGTGGTTCTGCTTCAGGTAAAGTGATCTCAGTGTCACTCTCTGGATTTACTTTTCTCTCCAGATTTTGGAGTAAAGATTTACCTTACTACAACCTCAATTTTCTGATCAGTCCAAGAAACATTATTGATTTTTAGTGTGTCCAGCTTTTCTTTATATAAAGATAGAAGTGGTAGTTTCTGAGCTCCTTATATGTTGCAGTTATAACCAGAAGTGCAACCTATGGATTTTTAAACATCCAATTTGATCATATGCCAGTGGCCTTGAAAGGGCTACTGCAGAAGATACAGATTGAACTCAAGTCTGTCTCTCAGGACACTCCGCTGCCTTCTAAAGGACATTATAAACACTGTAGCCCTTCTACCACCTCCTGTAAATGGCTCTGGAAACTCCAAGTGGGATAAACAATCCCTGGAAACCAGAAAGGGTTATGTGCTGTGACCAATAAATGCTTTACAAGGAGGAAACCTGCATCTCAGAGGTTTTAGGCCTCTGATTTTTCTTAGATGCTTTGTAGTAGCTGTTTTATAGCTATTCTGTGTTACTATATTCTCCCACAATTAGTGATTTTTTCCAAAAATAACTTGCTGAATCTCACCATTTGAATATATTTTGCTTTAAATGAGAAAATATATACAAAAATGTATTATTCATATTTTCAAAATTTCTCATATTTTACATTGGGTTATCTAAGAAAATATGTCTTTCAAAGAAGTCATTTACTTATCTGTTTATTCACAAATCAAGAACAATGAGTACCTGTTATGTACAGAATATGGTTAAAATTGCTTTAGGGAAAGGAAGAATGAACACTTTTCAAGTAAAATACTTTGCTGATATATATAAAAAATCCTACATTTAATCAGAGATTATGAAACTTTTTTTTATTTTGCAACAATATCTTCCTTTTTAAAAAGTACATTATTTATACCTTAAATAGGGAGAATATTAATGTAGTAAATCAATTTTAACCTCATTAAACTAATGTTTATATTATTATTCTTGGTATAATTTTCCAAAGAAACACTGACTGTTTAACAAAAGAAAAGGAACATAAATCAACTATCTCAATCTTGAGAAACTGTCTCCACAATCCTTGACTATTTAGGACTTTCACTGAATTGTGCAGCTTTGCTTCATCTGGGTAATGATATTCAAAGATGAAATTAGACGAGTCTAATTTCACCCAATGAGACTTCAAGAATCGGGAAGTTACTTTTCTCCAAAGAGGCCTATGTAAGATCTTCAAGGATTTGCTCATAGTTTAAATTCCCTAAGCATATTAAAAGAATTTCCTGGCATATTAAAAGAAGCAACAACATGTTTTGTGGTCCCTCTGACTGACTGACTGACTGACTGACTTTCTTTTTTCTGTCTCCTGGGGATCCTGACTATTGACTCTAAGCTCTTTCAGCTGCACAACTTCAGAGGGTTCTAAACATGTTCTGTAAACTTCACAGGATTCCAAAAGACAAAATGTTAAATTTCTCTCTTCACTTTGGAAGAATGATTTCTACCAGCTTAGAGCTCCTGGTTACAGACTGTTAAGACAAGTCAGGGGAAACAAGTGTAATTACTTGTGGAAATTAAAATGGAAAATTCATGGGTTAATAACTGCTCTGTGTTCTGAAGAAGGCTATTCTTTTAATTAGTTTATCAATGAAATAAATTATCTTGTGATGCCCTATCTCCTTAAACAACGTTTTTATATTTAATCATTTTACCTTTAAAACAAGAATGACGTCAGAAGTACAAGTCTTAGCACTGTTCTGTCGTTATGCTTACTGAATACATGAAACATGGAAAAAGGTGGAAGGGAGAAGTAGAAAACATTATAATATGATGTTTTTCTCTAGGAGTTCTAGTCACAGGCCATGGGTATCATGGATTCAATAGAAGAAATGCCACCAGTTGCCAAAGACCCGCTTAATCGCCTCCTGGAAGGGTCAATTGGCCTTATTGGTGACCAGTCTTGATGGGGCAGATCTGGTCAAGTTCATTACAACATTTCGAGGAGGGAAATGGGAATTATTTTCAAAAGAAAAAAAAAAGTGTGAGTGTGTGTGGGTGTGTGTCTGTGTCTCTCTGTGTGTAGATATTCATTAATTTATTTTTTGGCTTCTCAGCATCCACATATCCTAGTCCAAATGCTAGCGGTTTGAAGACTCATCTCTTTCATCTTTACCCCTGAGTTTAGGTGAGCTCCACCTACTGCCGGTGCCAGGGATAAAGCACATGACTTAGACTTGAATAAATCAGTTCACTGTGTTTCCTTAGATGATTTCAATGCTAATGAGGTGCAATTAGCCTCTACTTGGGACTGTCATCAGAGTCATCCTTGTTTTGTTTTTTCCATAGGATTTAAGACTAAGTTTATGGAAATCAAGAGATCAAACCAGAAGCAACACTTTTGAGAGTTTGAGATAAAGTAACCAGTTTGTGATGAGATTCTTTGAGCATTTGCCTAATGCTATACCTAATGCCACATCTATTCCCAGATGTCTTAGTTTTGTAACTCTGTAAATTCCCATATTGCTTGAACCAGTTTGACTGTATTTTCTCCTACGCACAGCAGAATGAGGTCTAAATGGTACTGGAAGAAAAATATATGGGAAAAAGAGATGATTTTGTGATAGTTGTAAATCAGACACTATTAAAAAATTCAAGAGACTTGAACAACAGAGCATATTTCAGTGAATTCTTGATTTTCATACTCATAGTTAATTCTACAGAATTTCATGTAGGGGAGTCCACACATCATCTGGTGATTTTCTGTAATTGAAAGCTGTTATAATATTACAAATATATGTGATTTAAGGCACAATCACTTGTAACAGAAATGCTATCACTTAGCATCCAAATATAAAGCTTTAAGCTTTAAAAAATAAATAAATAAAAGAGGATTCCAACTAAATGATTGAGAACCAAAAGCTCTTGTTCCATTTCTTGTGTTCTTAACTAAATGTCCTTTCATGTGCTATCATTTGTTTTGATGACATCAAAGGGATTCTCAACTTCATAAGCTTTTGAAATGGTCTCCTGCAACACCAGAGAACGATTCTGGTATAAGGATAATTAGGTACAACACAGCAGAGAAACTAAGAACACAAAATAAAATAGTTGACAACACTAAATCATAATTTCAGTTTGTTTTACACACTCTTATCTTAAAGAAAATGAATCAAAATTCCTTGCAACTTGTGTCATCACTGAATGTGAAGGACTGCAGCACACACAGCTAAATTTGTGCTTCTTTTAATGGACCATGAAACTAATTCCAGCAGATGAAGACTGCAGTGTCAACATCCTTCCTTCTGAAGCACTAAAGAAAATAGACAGTTTTTGTGAACTTTTGTTTCTCATTTTCACTGTCACTTTTCACATATTTTGACAGTTTTGGCATGGAATATTTTAATGAAGGTTTTATCAGCTAACATCACTGGAATATTACCTGCAGGATTCTAAAATCTAATGCTTTAAAATGGGAACTTCTTTAACTCTCCAAACCAATCATTCGCCATCTGAATTCTCCGACCAAAAGGTTCAATGCCTACAGGAAGCTGAACATTCTCTCTCTAAAATATACATCAGGTGACTCTTGATGATGTCTTAGGAATGACACTCTGAAAACTCTAAGTAGCAAAGATCCATCAAAGCATCAAATAGAAAAAAGCCACAACTCATGACCAACTATCTTTCAAGGTGAATGAATGAAATCCAAGACATTAGCTGATAGAAAATGCAGTTCTAAAAAAATCATCATTATCTCTTTGCACCCTGGAAAATAAAGTCATCATACAGGAGAGACTTACCTTTTTTATTTTTTGGGGGGGAGACTTACCATTTTTCTAGTGGGCATTAGAAACTAGTAGGACTTACCTGAAAGAAAAAAGAGAAAAATAGGATATTAATAAATACGAAAGGATAAGAGTGAAGACACATTCTTAAATATATTTTCAGTTAAGTCCAAACCATCTTCATAGGAGTAAGTCAGTAAAGGAGAAAGGAGCAAAATTAACATTCAGGTTCTACTATTATGATTACTATTACTATTTTGTAGAAAAGATATAATTCATATGGAAAAAATATAGGCTCTCTGAGTTCTGTCTGTCATGTTCCAGGCTGCTTTCCTCTACCATGTCCTTCCACCATGATGTTCTGCTTTACCTGGGCTCAGAGCAATGGTGTCCAACAACCATCGACAGAACTTCTGAAACCATGAACCCAAATAAACTTTTCTCTAACTAAAAAAAGAGGATAAAGATAGAAACTAAGTCTCCTCAGTGGCTTCAATAATGCAATTCTACATAGATTCTGGATCATTAAAAAATATTACAGGTTTAGGGTGGGTATACTGGTGCACCCCTGACAATCCTAGTGATTCAAATACCTGAAACAGGAGGACTATAAGTTTGAGACCAGTCTAAGTAACTTAAGGAGAACTTGTCTCAACATTTAAAAAATAAATAATAAAAAAAAAAAGGTCTGGGAATGTAGCTCAGTGATAGAGCACTCCTGGATTCAATCATCATTACAAGAAAAAAAAAATTCTAGGTTTAAATGAATTGTGTTGTTCATGGCTCTCAGAAATTCCTGGTAGAATTCATTTTGTTGATATTTTACATACTTTTGTCCCCCTATTGATTTTTTATATAGGGCATAAAACAATTTTAAAAAGATATGGAGTTTGCAATGATAACTTGATAAAATTCCCTTAGTCCCTGAGAAAATAAGAATATAAGCATCTTCATATATTCTATAAATCCTAAAATACTGGTGTAAGGAGCATTAGTCATAAATATTACTGGATGCTTTAAAAACAGCTAATATGCAGATGGCAGTAAAAGAAATAAGCTTTCTGTAAGTTTGGATTGGTCATTCCAGAAATTCTCATTTTGCCTGTAAATCAAGTGTCTGTAACCTCTTACACTAAATAGGCTGGACCAGTTCCAACCCACCAGCAGACTGACAAGATGCCCTGGACCCTCAAAGTGGAAGAGTGAAGCAAAAGGAAGAGCCGAGTCTCATTTCTAAAGATGTTATGGGATGGAAGGCCAGTTAGTGGAAGTTTTACTACTTAAAATGTGTATGGAATTTCCTAGCCAACTACACAGTTGCTGATGATCTTGTCTTATCTTCTGCAGCAAGATTGAGGCAGCCTATGAAAATTTTAGGTTTAATGTTTATATCCAATACCTGTGTTCTTTTCCATTCCCTCCATTTAGAGGAAATTATCTCATCCTCTTCTACTGGGCAGAGTAGTAAAAGAGGAATCAGAAAGGCAGGCAGAAAACTTACAGACCACTTTTTCCTTGTTTCTTTAAACTGGGAAAAAATTCTGCATGCTGAACATGTGTACAGTTGCACACCTCTCACATCATTTCATATTAACATACTATGGCACAAATAGTTAAAACACCTCCCCCTTAGGCAACCACATTTTCTGTGCTAGAGCTGAGTGAGTCTTAAAATAAGAACTAAATCTCCAAACATAATTTTTTAATCCCAGGAAAAATATGCATTGCTAATTTATAATTGAAGCCCAGAACACAGCAAAATGCCTTACATACATGAATATGTGGCAGGACTAGAATAGCACCTGACTGTGAATGTGTAATTTAATTGAAGACACATGGACACAGTGTCTTTTAATCCTGTACATTTTTTATGATATTAAATTTTAAGAATGTTTACATGTGTCCTTCAGCATGCCTTTTTTGATCCACTGTACAAGTTTCAACAAATATTCTTTTTTTTTTTTTTTTGATAGTCATCTGACTTTTTATAGTCAATCTGTTGGGAAAGTCTTCAAATATCCCATCATCCCCTAGGGACTATAGAAACCTCTGGGGTTTCACAAAAGAGTCCATGCATAATACCTGTGCATAATACTAGGTCCCATTACTCCCGGTTATTTCAGGTTAAGGACTAGAAGGTGCCCAACACCAGATCTATTATCATAATTATCTCCCTATGAAATTGTTAACCACCAACACTAATTTTTTTTCAGTCTAAAATGCTGAAAGTCCATTGTGTTACTGACAACATCATGCAGTTTTTCTGTTGGGTAACAAGTGCTTCACCTGCTGGGAAATGACTAGATTATAAGCAGAAGCCTAACTCAGAGCCACAGGTAGCTATTTCCTTTTTAATTCATAAAAATAAAGTACTTTATTTATTTATGTGACTGTGTAAACTTGATCCTTAAAGTGATGGTTATTTGAGTGTTATCTCAGCCTTGGGGGAAAAATATTTTTAAAACTTTATTTATTTATGAGTTCACATATTTATTTTGGGAGATAGGAAGAGATAAATATCACCCTGCCATTTCCTATTATATTAAAAGCACATAATATCAGATATTTATCTCTATACATTTAGAGTAAATAAATAGTTATTTATGTTAGGTCAGTAGGGGTAGGTTTATTTTCAAGTCTGTGCTAAAAGATTTGGTAATAATTGTTGGAAAAGTAGAGAAATACCTTTTCTCAGATAATTTTATGATGGGAAAATTTTCTCATTGACTACTGCTATCTCCAAGAGTTTACATTTTAGTGCTCAAATGAGGTATTTGGTTATATCACAGTGTATTTTATACTCATCTTCACACATGACCCATTGCTGAAGTTGGCCACATTATCTGCTCCTTAATTCCCTAATTAATTAACACAGCCAATTTTAATGTTATAAAAAATAGTATGAGTCCCTGGGGTTTATTTGGGTTTTCCCTGGGGAAGTAACTAAGCACATAACTGGAATTATCCTGGAACTCTAAAACCTTCTTCGGGCACCAGTTAGGCACCTGCCTGACCCTGTGCCTCACACAGCACACCTGGCCAGATGGAAGAAACTCAATTTCCAGAGTGCACCACTTCAGGGCCATCTTACCTCTTGACATGCCACTAATGGCTCCTTGTCATCCACTTGGTGAAGTGAAATCTCTTCTCTGTGGATTTCAAGACCTGTCTCTGTCCTGGTCTATGACCCTTAAATACATTCATCTTCCATCTGGTTTAGGTCCTCCATTCCACACAGGTTAATTTACACACTCTACATAACCTTCCTTTTCCAACAGACAGGCCTTTTTTGTCTTTTTTTTTTTTTTTTTTTTTTTCATTCTCTGTGTTCCCCCTTTTCCTTCATCTTTTCTTTGATTCATTTTGAATTCAATTTTTACTCTTTTCCCTAGAGACACAAACACTATGGCCAGATCCCAAAACATATCAACTATGATGCCCCTGCCATTCCCAGGCATTTAGATTCATTGCCTGTCACTTCCTATCAATCCTCCCCTTTATTTCCACCTGCAATTCCCAAAATACATCTTGCTGTTTATGTCTATATATTTTTACTTAAAATCTTTTTTAAAACTCAGAAGCCAAGTTTTCTAATTTCCCAAAGTTAATTTAGACAATTTAGACATTTATTCTTTGTTCTTTCTTAACCTTGGATCTCTCAATTTTAATCTTCTGGGGGCTATAACCCAGGGCCTCACACATTCTAGGCAAGTGCTCTGCCACTGAGTTACTCCACCAGCCCCCTAACCTTCATATTATTTCATAATAAATACTAATAACAACATCGCAGACTCCTAGAACATTGTCTAATGCATAGAAAGCATTCACTAAGTGTGGAGACAATTCAATTCAATTTATTTATCATTGGATTTTGACATGCTTAAGTGCAGAAGGAGCATCTTATACATTTTTTGGATCTTTGGTGTCTAGCATAGCGCTTGACCTGAAGTTGGAATAATATGGGTTGATTTTTGGAAGAAAAAAAGGAATACTGACAGAATGGAAGAAACATCTTTCACTTTTGGTATACTTTGCTTAGTATCTTTCTCAAAACCCTTTAGCTGTTGAAGATTTTGTGACTGCTTGATTATATACTTTCCTACTAAATATGTTGATGATAAATTTGGTCAATAAGCAAATCTGCCAAAACACGTAAAGCTGGAGATCTCAGATGCTGCTAAAATTTATAGAGTAGGTATAATTGTTGAAAATGAAGACTATAATAAAGTTGTCCTGTTTGTCTCTGACTTCTCATGCCTTTTTGTTTACAGTAGATTCAATCATAAAAGTAAGCTAACTCCTTTCATTGTCATCTCCTACCTTATTTGCTAAAATTATCTCAGAGCATTAAGAAGACTTTATTTTGAATGTCTAAACTCTAAAACTCTCCACATAACAATCAATGTCTTCATTTTACCTTGTCTACTACCATGGAAAAAACAATTCCCTTTCACTCTTGATAGCAAGTGCTTCCAAATATATTTCCTTATTCAAAAACATAAAGCTAGAATCTAAAAAAAAAAGAAAAAAGAAAGAAAGAAAGCTGCTTAAAAAAAAAGATTTGAGAAACACAAATATCTCACATGGTGGGTCTTGTTAACATGAATAATGGATCCACCTCCAAGGTCCAGATATTGCAGTTTTACCTCTTTTCCCACCTTAATACTTCCTTTTTCCATTCTGCACTTTGCTATCTCTTGAATCTGCTCTTTGCCCTTATAGCCGAAAGCTGGGTCCTTGTCCCTGATGCCAATTCAATAATGAAGACACAGTTTTGAGAAAAAGGAAAAAGAAGCTTTATTGCTCTCCTAGCAAAGAGAAGTACAGGGGGCTCCTGTCCCAGAGGCCTGATTCTGCCCATCAGAAGGAACAGGGTCTTTTAAAAGGAGCTCTTCAAAGGCTACATTCCAGGTGTGCCCTGACAGGGGGTCTCAGGGTGCCCTGATGGTGTGATAGCATTCACTTGTTAATTTGGGAGATATTCACTTCCAAGATCCTCTGGCAGATATCTCCTTCCTATGGAAAACAGATAATTCAGAGTGATCTTGTTCCCCACCCTCAGGTTAGGGAGAGGGAAGGGGAGAAGAGGAAAAGGAAAACATGTCCCTTTGAAAAATAAGCCTCAGAACTATATTCAAAAGGTAAAGTGGACCACTGTTACACCCTCACAGTGAACCAGTTTCCTCTAACCCTGGCAATGCTCAGTCTTCTGTCTTTGATTCCCTATAAACTCATTGTTGTGTCAGACCTGGAGCCAGCTTTTTAAAGATTTTCCCTCTAGTAGCTAATATGCTGAACAAAATTTTTGCAAGAATGTTCCATAGAACAACTAGAAATTCTTAAAATGTGAATGGGTATTTTGAGGAAGAATAAACTTCTGTAAAGTTTAGCTAAATACTGTGGTTTTTGTTTTTTGTTTTTGTTTGTTCTTGTTGTTGTTGTTATTGTTGTTATGTTCCCATATTAGAAGTCCCAGGATCAATTAGACTAATATGACTTCTAAGTTCTTCATGATATGAATATAGATGAATTTGGTCTAACTTTTATTTCCCAAGTTTTTGTGGCAATGATGTCCTTCACCTGATAATGCTTTATGTAGTATATGGTTTATAGGGCATATCTTGGGAAATTGTGTGTAAGTAGGAAAAAACTCAGAAAATCAGAAGTGATGTTTCCTGACAGTATTAGTAGTTAACATTAGGGACTTCAAATATGCTGACTACAGTCATGAGTGATTTACTATCTGTATTAACACACTTAGTGTATCATTGACTTCATTCTGTAGATACAGAAACTAAGACTCAGAGAAATTAAGAAACTGCCTAAATTTACACAGCTGAACTGAGATTCAACCCCAGGCAATTAGGCTCCAGAGTTGATGATCTTAATGACTTTGCCATTCTGCCTCTGTTATCTACTAGTTGGACATTCTGAGTATGTTACTTTACCCCTCTAGCCTAAGTTTTCCATTCATCAAGCACATTAATGTTATCTAATGTGGCCACCATAAGAAAGTAGTTTGATCTGAGCCTAATGCAGTGTCTGGAATGTGTAGGTTCTCAGAAATCTTCCTAAGAGTTGAGTGAGAAATCTAGATTTACCATCCTCCTAGAACTGCATACAGACAACTCCTTGTTATTAGAGAAATGCATGAAGCTGCACTTCTTGATAAATTCCTACTCTGGATTTCAGTTGGATCCTTAGAACATTTACTCAAACTCCTCGAATTTACTCATGTTGCTTTCCCATTGTGATTCACACTGCAGGCATTTCAAACACTGTATTCTTTCCTCAAACCAGATCATGGGGCTGAAGGTAGCAGTTAAACCTGCCTGCCATCTGAGAAACTCCAGGATAACATGCACAGGCTGCACTGACATTTCATCCAATATTGCTGTCTTTTCATCATCTTTTTTTTTTTTTTCTCAAAGGAAAAGAACTTACCATAAAGCTAATATCAAAAATATTCATGTAAATATCTCTAACATCAGTCTATATCCCTCCACTTCTTCCAGGCTGTTTCCATCAACTACTTCATTGTAGTAAAAAGTGGAATTTTCCCTTGGAGGAGGGTGAGGTGGTGGAGCGAAAAACCTCAGCCCCAGGTGAAAGGTTCTGTGACACTATCTCGGCTTTATTCAGAAAGCATAGTTTTATATATGTGGGGAACCAATTAACAAAGTCATAAAATGCGATAGCCTATGGGAGTCGTCCAGCCAGAAGCTGAGCAGTTTGCAAGGAGAGGGAGACGGAGGGATGAGGTGAGACTCTCCCGAGTGGGAAGGCCACCCAGGGGTGTCCCACCTGCGCATGATAATCCTGGGTGTTCCACATGATCTTGCCTACGCCACAGTCATAGGGAAGCAAATGTCCTCAGGGGCTCTTCCTACATCCCCACACTTCATAATCCTTTGCATCATCCCTCACTTCTCTCCTGCAAGGCTTTTTTCCTCTATCGCCCTCTGCACATTCCTTCTCACCCTCGTATCTAGGGTACATAATGTTACCTACTATGCCACTCTATACAGGAACGCATGCACATTCCTTTACTGTCATAGGATTCCTGCTTCTTCTGTATTTTTTGTTTTAGCCCCAGCCTTCCAAAATATCTACTTATATTTATTTCCCCACCAAATACTCTCTTCAACCCCATATAAATCAGCTACATTTCAGGATCTCTTAAAAAAATTCCACTTTTCTCAACATCCTTACATCTTCCTACTTGTCAAATGCAATGGCCTTTGCTCAGTCTTGATTCTCTTTGGCCACTGTGAAACTTTATTTCCATTTCTTTCATGAACATCTCTTCTCATCACATTTTTGACACTGTAATGTTTTTGATCCCCTTTCTGTCATTTCAGCCAATTTTTATCTGTCTCTCTGAGTGGCTTTTCCCCTTCATTTTGCATTTTAAAGGTGGATGGACTCCTATGGCTCTGACCTCTGCCTCCTGCTCTTTCCACATTACTATTTTACTATTACATTATCCACTCCATGACCCTAGCAATCACATTTATGCAGATCATGCAAGAAACTACTAAATTATAACTGGGAGGAAGAGGACCATATCTAATTCATCTTTCTAATATCTGTGGTATCTAGCACAGTCCCTTACACATAATGGGCATGCATGTGTATGAATATGTGTATATATAAAAAATGAATGAATAAATTATTTCTTTGATCTAGTATTATCACAGGTCTTAGATAAACTGCCTTTGCTAAAAGCATGACTCTTGGTCCTGCAGATGCTAAATGTAAAAGCAAGATAAAGCTTGGTATCTCTGCCTTTATTTTGTATTTGTCTTTGGATTCCTGCTTAGCTTTTCATGTAGGCATAGTAATCATTTAAGAAATGTTGGTGTAAAAACAATTATATAAGCTGTATTAGCTCTGAATTTACATAACCCATCTCATCCCCTTTGAGACTAAAACAAAATGTTCAGGGATACTGGATTGCCTGCTTTTACAGAATCAAGCCCCTAGATACCAGAAGACTTCAGTCATTGCCCTACACCTTCAGAAACACATGAAGACAAGCACATCACCCAGAGATGAGGTTGCCCACCCAAGCAGAAGCAATCATCTCATAGGAACTAAATTGCCCCCTTCCAGGATCACATCTCCCATAGATAAACATCTTGTGCAACAAGAAGAAATTGCTCGACTCGAGTAATAAGAATTTCTCTGAAGCTACCTCACAAAACCATAACTAGGAGAATGACAAACCAGATCACAGCTTGATAAAGGTTTCTTAGTGATTCAGAGATGAAGACCTCTTGTTCCTGTCCAAATTCTTCCTCTATTTAAAGCTGCAGTTCCTGTCAGCAGCCTGAAGACAGGGATGAAATACTGGAATTCCCTTTGTCATTCTAGTACAGCCATAGTGATTAAAATTCCCTCTTCTGCTTTTTTTCCCCATTACCTTTTACATTTGACTTTTGGGGAGAGTAGTTACACCTGATTTGTTGGGACCCTTAGAATCATGTCTCTGGCCCAGAACTCCAATATTGACAAATAACCAAAAAAAATATTCAGTCATGCAAATTTATTAATTTCAAACACAAAAACTCATGTCTAGAAATTCCTATTCTACCTCCAGACAGATCAGTTGATTCATACTCATCTCTTTAGGAGAATATCTGTGAAAAAAAAACCTTATATGGAGTTAAAAATAGTTGTCCTTAATTTTGTTTCTACTCCGCAAGTTATCTGAGTTTTAAATTTTTTCGATAACACCTGATCCTTTTTGTGTGTGTGTGCTGAGGATTGAACCCAGAGCCTTCTGCGTGCAAGGTAAGCACTCTACCAACAGCTATATCCCCAGCCCAACACCAGATTCTTAACTCCATTAAGGCAATGGTGAGTGGAATCTAAATGACTCTGAACTGTATATAAAATGATGTAGTCAGGGTTATCAATGCCAGACATATAACAGTCATAGAACATAAAATAATTTTAATAAAGTCATCTCTAGGAAAAAAACTTGGGGTTTTCCTTTTTCCTCCCCAATGGGATAAAACACAAACAATTTTACTATTTGTAATTTAAGACAGGAAAAAGCAGTAACTACAAACAGAATAAAGGTGCATGAGTAGGGTCAGTTTCATTTTCTTTTCTTCATGTCCCAAACCTGGGGTTCCTTACTTTGGAATATGGTGACATCTATCTGGATTTCCTCCATTTCTATGCAATCAGCAGCCAGAAATCGGTAACTAAGTGGCATGCATTGCAAACCTCTCATTTAAAGGACTTGACTGTGCATTTCCCACACATTGCTAAAGAAATAAGGATTTCAGGAAATTACCATCAAGAAAGAGTCTTAAAAGGCACTGGAGTGCTCAGACACAGCTACCACCAATTAGCACTTAAGCAATCATCAGTAACTAGGGTTGGATACACTAATATTCAGCACAGTCAAGAATTAGAACAAAAACCTGGAACTCCAGACTGGAAGTTTATATGTAGATTATCTTTATGTAGAATTACTTGAAAATTCAGCAAGAAATTTCTTAATGTCCCAGAAAAAGTGCTTCATCCATACACTGATGGATCTGCCTCATTATCACATACTGTCAGACTTGTCTGCTAAATACTTAGTTTCTGTACTTACTCTTTCCTCAGAACACATGAGTGCTTCACAATGAGGGCATTTTCATACCTCAGTGTAGCAGTCCTCACATTGACCCCATGACTGACATTGTAGATGATGTGAATTTATAGAGTATTTGTGATGCCCTTACCTCATCACCATCCCCACAACTTTGTAGAGTCCATTTCATCAGCCTCCTTTGGAAAGTTCAAGGAAGTCTTAAGAAAATTAAGTGCATTGTCCAGTCATGAGACTGATTCATTTTCATGAATTTTTTTTACATAACAAAGAATCCATTTTGATCTCTTGCTCTAATAGTTTAGATCTTGAATATACCTCAAAAAGCCTTGTTTTGAAGGTGTAGTAAATAACCCGAGGCACTACTGAGAGGTAGAAGAATATTTAGGAGGTGGCACCTAGTGAAAGGAAGTTAGGTCATTACTGGGGGTGGGTGTCCTTGAAGGAGATATTATAGGGGTTCTGATATGAGGTAAGCACCTTCTTCTGCCATATGCTCTCAGTATGATGAATGGTCTCACCACAGGCCCAAAAGCCAGGTGTGTAACTGACCATGAACTGAAAGTTGCAAAACTGTAAGCCAAAAGAAACTCTGGTCCCTTCAAAGTTGATTATCTCAGGTGTGTTGTTATAGCAATGCATGCTCCAAGACCTGAAATTTTTCTAGGTTTCCAAAGTTGCAAGGCCCAAAATAGCCTGGCAAACCTGAATATATACTGTATGCACACACCCACACATACATTGTCACGTACTCACAGGGCAGAGAAACTGTGGTTGTAAAAGCTAATAACAAGATGTTAAATCAGAACTTTCTTTTCTTACATTTGTCAATGATTTTTCTTAACTTATGCACAAATGCATTAAACTTAGTAGCTATGCTGGGTATAGTAGTGGATAACTATAATCCAGAGGCTTAGGAAACTCAGGGAGGATGATTTCAAGTTCAAAGCCACCTCTCCAACTTAGCCAGGCCCCAAGCAACTTAGGAAAACCTTGTCTCAAAATAAAAAATAAAAAGGGCTGGGGATGTGGCTCAGTGGTTGAGCATCCCTGGGTTCAATCTCCAGTACCAAACTAAGTAAATTAATTAGTTAAATTAAATAAACTTATTAGCTATGGATCATAAAAAGCAAGATCACATGACAAAAAGGAAAAGCAAATATTCAAAGGAACCTTTCAAAACTTATCAAGAGTTTGAGTAGGAACATTCTTCTTATTAGATTATAATAAGAATTACTAAACAGATATATTTATTAGATTATGGAATTCAATTGTCATGACCACCTACAACACATCCATTGATAAGCACCCACTATGTGTGCCTGTTCTATCCTGAAAGCTCAGATTTGTGGAGGGACATCAGGAAAGTAAGTAAATGTGGGTGAATGACCAGTGAGTAGACAATAATACTAGAAAGGTTTGAAGTTATCTTAGTTCCATAGTTAAACAAGTGTTTGTTGAGGGCCTTCTAAATGATGTGCATTATGTTAATGATTGGAGACAGAAATATGAATCAAGCTCAAGGGACATAGCAAACAAAATATGTCAATATATTGAGACATAAACTTGATATAGTGGTTATGAAAGTTATGAAATAGGAGGGAATGAACAAGAATGAGTGAAGGAAGGACAGCATTTTGAAAACCAGGGAGTGCAGACCTGGAAAACCTGAGTGGCAAGAAGTAGACACAAGAGGAGGAAGGTTAAATATAGGAAAAGCAGATGGGGTATTTGGCTACAGAGGAGGGAATATAGTTTAGGTAGTGAAGAAGGAAAAAGAATGTGCTTATGGTTAAACCTTGAAGTGACATTACAACTGTCCACATGTCCTCGTAGGTCGTATCAAATTCAGATGTTATCTCCCCTCACAAGAGTGATGTGCCCTGGATAAGTTCATGATTTCCAGAAATCACTTGCTCACTCACTCAATCTCTTTCTCTCTCTCTATCTTTTTCAAGATGTTTAGTCAAGCTTTGACTTAAGAACACTGAATACTGGGGGGAAAAAGAGTAGTTTAATAAGCATTGCAAAAGAGACTATTCAAAAGGTTAATTACTATACAAACAGAGAAGGGGGTGGGGGGGAAGAAGACCAAAAATACAAACAACAAAAAAAAGACATCTGGCTTTCTGCTAAGTTTAGCTTTCTTAATCTTTAAGCTTCATTTCTCTTATATCATAAAGGTAGAAAATGGGGTGCTGAGAGGAAGGGGTGGTCAGGCCATTTATTTGAACATTTGATAAAACCTGAATTATGTTCCCTTCCTAATCATGGGTCATTAGAAGCAAAATGGTACATTTGGAGACCATTCAGATATGAATGCCTGCAACCTTCCTATCAGACCTGCTGGCTTCTTTTCTTTCTTTCTCACTCTTTTTTAGTCACTGTAGCCAATTATGTTCAGATATGATTTTTGGCCAGGCAAACTAAGCTCTTGCATCAGGGGTTCCACAATAGCCTGGTTGGAGACCCTCACAGCCTCTAATATTATTATTTTTTGGCAGGGACATTATGACAATAATAACTGGGAACAAATATCTCTATTCAGTGAAAAGAGAAAAACAAAACAAAGCAAAATTAAAAAAAAAAACCAAAACCCTGCCATCTAACATTTAAATAAGCCTACAATTGTAACACAAACCCCAAAGAGGAAGCCTACATAATTTAAAGTTCAGGTTAATCTTGAAATGGGTGAGGATAATTAAAGAATCAAAGAGGCCAATTGTGTTAAAATTACTGAGTCAGATCCAATCTTTCACTAGGCTCCATACAAATGTTGCATTATGTATAGATTAATGTGCTAGTTGGTGATAAAATTCACAATTTTTAGTGTGGTGTAGCTTACAATGTATCAGTTGGACCTGAGGTATCTTTCATCTGCATTTTAAAACTGAACCTGTAACTACCAATGAGCCAAATGCCCTACATCCCTTGCTCTGTGTTTCAGTTTCTTTAGGGCCTGTGCTTCTTCTTTCAGCCTCAGGGGTAGTATTCAGCGTAATGAGGAGTGCTTTGTTGATCTTCCAAGTCTGAGAGTCCTTAAAAATTGACTTTTACCTTGGTAATTCAGAAAGAGCTAATTTTCAGTACCCATGCACCCAACCACAAGCTATAATTCAGTCAATCCCCACCTGTTCACTGTCCTCCACAAACTGAAATCTGCAGGTGGAAGTTGATGAGTAGTGATCAACCAACTCTGTTGAGTGGTAAAATGTATTTTCAGCTCTCATTCCAACCACCCCTACCTAACTTAAAGGGGATTGCGGGGAGGAAGCAGAACATAGATGCTGCTGGCTAGAATCCAGAATCCTCATATTAGAAAAAGGATGAGCTGGGGCACAGCACAGCCATGTCAAGCCTAATAACTGAGGCTGGCAGCCAGCATTATGCAAAGCTCATTGAAAAGAGCAAAGCTTCCTTGGCGAAACAGTGATAAAAAAATTAGAATTTTCTAAAAATAGGAATAAGAACTCAAGGCAATGACCCAAACCTATCTTGGCACACATGGCAGGGCGAAAGAAGCTGGTCCATACCAAAGATTTGCAAACCTAAATAATACAAAGAACTGAGAATGAACCAAAAGAGTAATTAATCTTGTGCCCACTTTTATCTATGAATTTTAAGCATTTTCTGTATTTATGTGACTACATAAGCTATCGGTGTGATAAACTGCCTTTGTTAGCCAGTAGGCAGGTATTTGTAGGGGCAACCACCCATGTTTCTGTGCAGAGGGCTGATGCCCCTTTAAATAACTGTTAAGCTGCTAATGTTCCTAAACTTACACACACACACACACACACACACACACACACAATTTGTTTGTTTCAGATAAGATCCTCTGGAGAAGAATCACAAGGCATAGGCTTAAACCAACAGTGCCATCCAGTCCCTCTTCTAGGTGACATATAATAAATTTTGCTCATTATTATCTCATCATAAAGTTAAATTTGCCACCCAGGAGTCATTCCCATCCACCCGTTTTGATTATGCAATGTTTGAAGACGCAGGATCTCCAACTGCACATGCTCAGGATGTGCACACCTTTACATGGGCTGACATCCTTAAAATATGAATATACATCAGTTCCCCCAATAGAAGTTCCTTGCTTTCATTGTTCAAGGAAAGATGTTGCTTTGGAAATTATTCCAGTATTCTCCTTACTTGTTGCCAGCAATAATCTTTTTAATTCTTGTATCTCCTGATTGTGCTCATTGAGTTTGCACTCAGTGAAGGTGAACCCACTGTGCTTGATTACAACTGTGCTTCTCAATGCACATGTAGGTTTATTCTTTCCCAACTACTATCTGGATGCTCTTTGACCTACAGTGGGGTTGTGTACTGATAAATCCATCATAAGTTCAAACTATTTAAAGTTGAAAGTGCAATTGATATATCCGACCTACTGCACTTCATAGTAGCAACACAGAGCACTGTGAAGTATCAGTTAAACCCTCCTGATCATGTGGCTGTTTGCTGCCCAGCATTGCAAAAGCTGGAAAAAGATCAAACTTCAAAAGTTGAAGTATGATTTCTACTGAATGCATATTGCTTTTGCATCATCCTAAAGTTGAAAAATCACAGGTCCAATCGTTGTAAGTCAGGGATGCTTGTGTTTACGGTCCTGATGTTACCCTTTGTAACCGGTGCCGAGTCCTGCTTCCTCAGGTGTTGAAGAATAACGCCGTAGAAGCAGACCGAGGCAAGTGCAGAGCGGAAAATAAAGTTTTATTAAAGAAAAGTAAAAGCAGACTTCTCTCGGGTGGAATAAGGGGACCCAAAGGCGGAATCTGTGTGGCAAGTAAATCCTGTCCTTTTTTATAAGTTTTACTCTCTTGTTCCCTTCCCCCCTCATTTCCTTCCCCCCTGTCTAGGCCCACTTTTGTAGGTGAGTGGCAAAAGCGGAGAAGCAGATGGGCAGGGGAAGGGCTGAAGGATAGCAGGTAATGTCCCAGCAGGTGTTAATTAGCAACTCTTTGCCTATAGTTCTCGATAAGCGCAGGTAAATCTGGTTATCAATGGGCTCTGGAGATCTTTGATATTTCATTCCCCAGGGTAGCCTCCAACTTTCAGATGCAGGTAGTTTTCATGTCCTTCATTTTCTCGATTTGACCCGATTTCTTTTATTTCTACACTAACTACCTGTTAGTTAGTTCTGGCTACACTGATAAAGTTCTTAGTTAAAATACATGTACTTTCAGGTGTTATAGACAGATGCTTTGACCAAGTGCAACTCCAGTAGAGATTCTGGTGCCCAGAGTAGCAATATCAGGTCTGTGATATATTTTTTTTTTTCAAGAATACAGCCCTAACAATATTCCTGACTGGTTTGTGTACATGTATGTGCAAATAAATGTTAAGTTACTAGAGGACAGTGAAGACATAACTTAGGAAAGAATATCATAAAATGACACTTTCTGTGGATATCACTAAGAAAAATCACTGTTACTGAGAAAACTTACATGGTAATATCAATCAGTTAGCAAACAAACCATTAAAACCTAATGTTGAAAGCTCTTTCAGGTGTATAAGAAATTCAACATTATTATTTTAAATTGTAATCCAGTGTGAAAATATTTATACACAAAAAATTTAAAAAAATATGAAACTGTAAAATCAACTGCTCAATTACAGGGTTACCATCAAGTCAGAAACATTTATTGATTCCATTTTCTAGGCAAGTTACAGGGGAATAATTGTGTAAGACAGGCTTTACACTTTAGGAAGATGCAGTATTATCAAGGAGATATGATATACATCCAGACATAAAATGAGTGGGAGAAGGAAAGAAGATGAAAGGAGGAAAAAAGAATAGAAAGATGGATTTAGTATGGTGCCAGTGAGAGCCATTGAAGGTTTCTGAGCAGCACAAGAATATAATGAAAGGTTTTAAGAAGATTAATATGGAAGGCCAGTTTAGAGATAACCACTAAAATGGGCAAGCCAGAGTTGTATCTGGAGATTTTTTTCTTTTATCCCTATCAATCAGGCAGCCACGTTTGAAGTCTGCAGCCTTGAAGCAGAGCTTTGGCCCATGCTGCTCTCACACTTGTACACAAAGGCCAATGCTATTTCTCCTCTTTCTACTTCATTCTTCCTGTGTTCTCTAGCTCAAGGCTTTCCTTTCCTGGCTAACTCTTCAAAACACAACAGTGGAGGACTTGTGGATGGCATCCTGTCAATTTTATAGTAGCCCATAAAAATGCAAATCCCCCAACAGGGAATGAAATCTGTGGAATCCTTGGGGGTAGATACGGTGTCCTTCTCTTTTTTAAAAAAAATCTCTAAGTCCCTGAACAAACCCTGGGACATCTTAGGTTTAAATATATTTGTAGTGTTGAACCAGATTAATCACATATTTGGAGAACAAAAAGGAATTATGTCGGCATGAGTTACTTGGGAACTGATGGACCCACACTGACTTCACCTATTTTTTTTTTTTTTTTTTTTTTCGGTACTGGGGATTGAACCCAGGGCCTTGTGCTTGCGAGGCAGGCACTCTACCAACTGAGCCATATCCCCAGCCCCTGACTTCACCTATTTTTATACTTTTTTTTAATCAGGAGATCTAAGATTTTTGAATGAAGAAGAGCCATAGAAACTTGTCAGGATAATTTTTTTTTTTTTTATTTAAATCCTCAGAAATCACCTAGGGATCTGGTAGAAGGTATAGGATCACCATTTTCTATTTGAAGAAATTAAAACTACAGAAAGTGAAGTTGGTCCCCCAAAACAAGCTAATTCATGATGGAACTAGGCTGGAATCTGGCAATCCTATTTTTTGGGTACTTTATTATATTTTTTAACTGTAGTTCATGGTCTTTTCATATGGTATTTGAGATATTAACCTAATAAAGCCTGATTGAGACTATTTAATTTAGGAGGTTGTAAAATAATGTACAAGATGGGAAATTATCTTATTTGGAAATGTAAACCTTTTGAAAATAATATGGCATGGGTCTAGTTCTAGGGCTTTAGTTCTTACTAGCAAAAGCACAGATAAAAATTCTAAGAGACTTCTACCCTTCCCTCTTGACAATGTCTTCTAGAAAATGTTTAGGTAATCTACAGAAGCAGCCTATGTCCCCGGCAAGCTTTTTTTTTCCTTCTTCTTCTTCTTAGTACGCTTTGCCCATTTTCTATACATCCTCCTTCATGATTGCATCTCCTTTGAAAAATTACTCCTATTAAACTAAATTTCTCTGTCACTGCAAGAGACATAAAATTAAAAACTATCTGTCTTTAATCATGCCAGGCTTCTTCCTTGTCTCCTAGGCTCCATTTATCAATAATTAATATATAAAGAAGACTGAAATCCATTTCAATTTCAAAGGCCCAAACGTTTCGCTGATTAATAAAAAATTGTGCTCACAAAGATGGACGGGCATGCCACGGTGAAATGATGAAGGACCCAGCATTAGCAGGGAATAGATTTGCAGGGCCACATGTGCTGTGTGGCCAACCTAGACAAAAAAAGTCACGTGGAGGAACATTTCTGCAAGAAATACCACCCATCAAGCTCAACATCTCTGCAAGGAAGAACCCATGTCTGCAATTCTCATCAAGGTAAGAAGGATGTGGACTCAGGCAGTTGGATTCCATTACAATACTCTTCACCATGAGACATGTAAACAAGTGAAATTTCTAACCTGGTAGAGCCACACAGAACCATGGGTTCCAGACACCCTCTCCACTAGCCAAATTACTTCTGTACTTACATGGATCACATTTTTGCAGGTTAAAATCTAGAGAAAGGACAGAAGTGGAATCCTAAGTAATACCAGAATTCATGGGATATTTTAATTATTGATGCAGTCAGCAAATCAAAATATTTGAAACCAAGATAGTTTTGTACTTGCATTATGTAATGTAAAATAGAACTAGTGGCCAATTTGAGGCTTTGTTCTGCTGAGCATATGTCCTCTTGATTGATATACTGGCCTTATTATTTGAAACAAAGGAGGATTATATAGATGTACAATATTTAAATGCAATTGTTGCAGTAAAATGGTAAACGATGACCAGGTGTGACAGACAGTTCTGTTACCCTTCTTTCTGCCACCTCCTCTTTCCTGTCTGTGCTGTGAAGCTCCAAAAACTCCAGCCTATGCAATGGCAGCCCCACTGCCAAGGCCCCCGGGAAACAACAGCAAAGATGATAGATGAGTCAGTGATTACAAGTCAATAACAATTTTGCAATTATATATTCTATAACCAAATTAGAAACAATGTCATTAAGCCTCAATGGCAGGAAAAAATTAATTAATTTAATTTTTAAAAATCTTCTTTGTTTGTCCAAAGTAAATACCCTGGGAAATTGCACGATGTCATTTGGTAATTACTATGGAACAATATAGGAATGGATCATGATTGGTGTCTAGCAAAACAACAATCACATTCTGCCTTCTAATTATGGTTGAGCTCTGGGGGAAACACAGCGAGCAGTGCACCCTGCTGTTACACCGCAGCAATAACACTCATTGCCCCAGTAAATACTATGGAATTGCACAATAGCACGCAGGGGCCTCCCTGCTGCGAGGCTGTGGCAGAATCACTCATTAGGCTGGGAAGTATCCTCTTTAATTACTTCCAAAATATATGATAACTGGCCCACTGCTACAATGCAGTGACATCACTCATTACTTCTGTCCTCCTTTTTATTTTATTTTTTTTTTAACTTACTAAGGAACTCTGCAGTAGCCTTTCTGTAATGGTGATGCATTGTAACTTATAGGGATTTAATCACATAGGTTTGTGTGCTGTTACTTATAAATACACAGGCTCCCAATGTGAAATGAGCACCAAGAAAAATATGCAGAACTACTGCTATCTTTCTAGCAAGATCCTTTTTCTCATGTTACATTACTGAATTGTAGCAACACTGTTGTAATCTTTCCCTTTTATTCTTGAAATTAGAGTGATAATTGCACTGTAGCCCTATGGAATCCAGGGTACTTGTAATTATATCCAGTTACCTAGGAACACAGCAATTTCAAACCTATTACCCACAGGTATCATTTATGTTTATTGCCCTCTTTATGCAGCCACCACTTTTACTCTGAATTCCAGGAGCCTGGATGCTACAGTGAGGCAGGCACCATTGCCATGGGAAAAGGGAGAAAGGACAGAGGAGAGGAAGTATAGCAATAGGGGTGTGCTCCTTTTCAGGAGAATTGGATCCAAATTTTATTAGGGTCTCTCCAAACTATTTTCAAATGGAAAGAACAGTTTGGGGTTTGGTACTGTTTCTGGCACAATTTCAAGGTAGGACTCAAAGTTGGTTTCATGTTTGAAACTTCGCATTATGCACACCTGCCTCGTGTGTCACAAATGTCTGCATCAAGGGTGAACTAATTTTTGATCATGACTTGCCCTGGCAGGTGAATTAATGACTTTTGGGACAGCAGTTTGAAAAAATAATTAAAGCTAGGTGTTGCCGTTTTCAAGTGAAAGAAGAAAATACTGCTATGCCAATGTATTCATCACTTTGATTTGAACAATTTATTCTAAACATCAGTACTTGGGGAGGCTGTGCATGCAGTTATTGTGTAGTCCATCCTCATTCCAAAAGAGCTTGTGATGGATGGATGTTTTCCTCTCTGCAGTAATTGTTGGAGTTGATTTGTGATGCTATAGTTGCATAAGGAAGACCTAGTCTTAGACTTATGAATAATGTTGGATATGTATTGAATATTTAAGTCAAGTATTAGCTAGCTATAACAATTACATGGCAAAATCACATGAAGAGTCCATAAGTGAGTAAGGAAACTAAGCCTGAGCAATGTGGTCAGGCTAAGGCTGAGCAACATGCTCAGGATCACTCAGTTAGAAAATGGAACAGTTGGGATTTAATGCCAGTGCATTCGGGCCTCAATGCACTACCATGCTGCTTCTCTCACCTGCCCCTAGGTCTGTATCTTTTGCCTTCTAGTTCTGTAATGCTTCCTGAGAAACATAAAAAAACAGTTCAGAAGGTTTAAATTATGAAAAAAATCATTGTTATAAAATTTATCTCCCTTGTAGGGGAAAAAGACTCAGGGTAATTAAAGCCCATACTATTAGTAGTTCTTGTCTGTCTTTTCCTTTTTGCTATGTTAACAGACAGTTGAAGAAATAGGTAGGCCCCATTCATGTCCCAAACTGGACTTTGGGTCTCACTCGTCTTCCTCCACCAGATTCTTCTACAAAGGAAAGGTACAAAGAAGAAAATGTAAACTTGAGGCCTCTCAAGGTTGATTTTGGAGTCTAATGACCTAATTCAAGTACTGCACAGGCCAAGATTTTCTTGACTGATCAATTAGTTAATTAAGGATCAAACATCCACTTTTTTGGTGCCATAACATCTTTTCTCGATTATTTTATACACTTTTATATAGAACTTTTTGTAATAACTTTTTTCTTTTAATAAAGAAATAAGTTCAATTTCTGCATGATCCGCTTATTTTTTCAAAACAATATTAGAAGCATATATCCAGTATATTTTAATAAATAAAAAAAACCAACATAAATACACACATACTATACTTACCTGCCCATCCACACCCACCCTCATTTTTAAAGCCAAGCACCTCTATGATGCATTTAAAACCTCACCATTTTTTGCTAATAATTTTGAGATCTTCAGGGCATTCTAAATACTAATAGCTTGGGGCTAGATGTTTAGTATTTATGTCCACAGGGTACGCAGTCTTTTCCAGCTCATTAAACTTTGCTTTAATTAATCCTGCCACAACTTTATAAAAATGGTACACTTTGGTTCAGGCTAAAGCATGCTGCCTAGGATTGATTTGCCTTTTCCTTAAGCCAATGGCATTTGTCCCTATGATCCACTCTAGTCCCTGTTTTAACATAGCTTAGAAAATGAAACGAGAAAGAAAAAGTTTAGTTGCTTAGTTACATTTCATAAAAGTATGACACTGTCAAATACCATTGCTTCCAATAACTCTCACTACCATCAAACCAAATAAACAAAATGTATATTCAATTGACAGTGACTAGCCACAAAATAGAAGTAGATTCCATCCCTAAGAATCAATGCTAGGGAATATTGTAAAAATGATCATTTGCACAGATTTCACAGTATCAAAACGTTATCTCCCTCCACTCAACTCTTACACTGATCCTGAGAGAGAAACCCTTCTGGTTCATTTTAAACATGAGAAAATTGTGGTTCAGAGGAATTGATTTGCTTAAGTGTAATGCAAAGTTCATACAAGAAGTAACAACATGAACCCAAACACCCTGATTTCAACTATGAACATTGACTTAGACTCACATTAAGAAAAGGGGCAAGACACTAAATTAACAGAAGTTCCCTGACCTATATTTATGATGAAAAGGAACATACAATTTTTTGATGGAAAAGTCTAAGACTATTTGCAAACTCAAATTTCCATGGCCTTAAAAAAATCATCTCCATACTGTGGAAGGGAGCCAATTTTGTCTTCTAAATTTTCCAGGTATCCCCAGCAGCAGATTCTGAATACATGCTTTCTTGACTTATTGCAAGACTATGCTCTTTCTCTTCCAGCCCTTCTGCAGGATTCTGCACCATGTCCTCTTCAGTTTCTACCTGTCGTCAGAATACCCTTTTTCTCCTACAGCGAGTGCAGGGGGATCCTGAATAGCAGCATACACAACAGGTAGACAGCTGCATGTAACGTACAATGAGTTATTTTGGCACTACTTAACATACTAGTATGGCTTTTAATAGATAACTCCCCTTTGATTCACATGAAGTTCAAGCTACTATTGTCAGATTTCTCAGGTAGAATTCAAGCAACTAAGCTTTTCTATCTGTTTGTTTTCCATCTCCTCTTATCAGCTGTAGTCAAACATCCACTGTACACAACTCTGGCCTGTTTATTGATCCTACTCAAGCCATTACAATCTCCTGCAAAGAGCCTCTCTTTGGTGACCAAGGGCACACGTCCAAGAGAGATTCCTCTGCACTGGACATGCTAAGAATATATGAAGAAAGAAGGTAGGATGAAAGTGAATTTATAGAATAAAAATAGACAAAGACAAAAATAGAGATTGGTTGTCTTAAAGGTCAGGAAAAAAGACTGTGGCAAATGATGTTTATAATTATAAAGAAATTGCAACACTAAAAGAATTTGGAATGAAATTGTTGGCTAAAAAATATTGCTTGGTTTTAAAGGTAACACATTTCTAATAGTGGTGGATAGAGTAAGCTTTAGATTAGAAAGATGATTTATGATCAGCAAACTTAGTAAAACATTAAGAATTTATTTTATATGGGAAGATGAAAAAGTAGCTAACATTTCATGAATTTTGGAGTTCTCACAAATATCTTTTGCTCCTAATGTCTACTAATGTCTTCCATGTCCTATTTGGTCAAAATATTCTGAGTGGACAAATCTCAGGAATGGCTAAAATCTTCCTGACTTCTGAGGTCTGGGGTTCTGATCATCTATTCAGGCTCCTGCCACACAATGGCACCCAAGTGGCCAGGGACAATAGAATTTCAGTATAATGCTCTGACTGGGTCCTGAAGTCAGGGAAGAAGCAGGAACCATGAAGAAGGAAAAGCTCTGGAAATTCCATTCCTGTCTCACTGAAATGCTGATGAGGGATTCCAGAAGGTAACACATTTTAATTAAGCTTTCTCTAAGCCAAAAGGGAATGAAAATTCAGCCAGGGTTTTATTTCCCAATTTCTGTTCTCAGAAAACATATGTAGAAACTGTTTTTAGGGTGAGCTTTTATATATCTGAAGGACACAATTTGATTACAAACGGGCAGAAACATGTGAAATATCAATTTTCATTACACCCGTCTTCGGTACACCTACCAAGGACCTTATAAAACTTTACAAAACATCATCTAACTCAACCATTAGTCATCTGATATTACAAGTCACTGTTTCTCAGTGAAGGCTAAGAAGAATTTTTTTTTAGGTTTGTGAGAACAAATTTCTTTCCAGTTTCTTTCCACACACACACACACACACACACACACACTGCAGTTAGTTCTTCATTTGTGTTCTAGGCCTCTCCTCTGTCAAATGTGTTAACACCAACTTCAAGGTTGGCTGCAGAATGAGTTGTGAGCAGTGATATGTATGTGAAGACTCCACCCAAGTGACATGAACCTCCCACCCAAAATTTGGTTCAGAAGTTAAGACTGAAGAAGCTACACACACACACCAAGGTGGGTATGAAAAGGTTCATTATTCACATGGTGAAGCTTTCTAAAATGCAAAGGGCAGGTCCCAAACAAGTCTAAAAATGGCTTGAGAGGGCAACTGACTTTGGCTTTTCTTAGGCTGATTAGGGAGTAGGGCTAAGGTATGAGTTCCCTTGCATTAACCAGGATTTATGTGGTTTGAACCTTCTTTCTGCCGGAACCAAAAGAGGTAGCACTTAGACTTAGGTTGCCCAAATGTGAGGCAGAAGAATAAAGGGGAATGGTGGGGCTTCAGAGCTGTCATCAGTCATAAGCACGATCATACTCTTTATTAATGTATCCATAGCATTCAGCACATCACACATCCAATAAATGGTGTTTTATTTCCATTGTTTTTAACTCAATTATCATGCCAATGTCTATACCTTCTGCCTGGTTGGCATGATGAAAAAAAGTTTTGGATTTCAATGGTAATCAATATGATCAAGACAGAATTGAAATGATTGCTTCTGTGATCCAAATATGACAGAATAGTAGCAGCTTGGAGTGGCCTGTCTAGCATCATAGGTCCAAAGTACAGAGGACTTGACTGTTAATACCTTGACTTAAATCTCAGTTCTACTTCTTAAGAGCTATGAAATTCTCAACAGTGGCATACATGCTCTGAAACTCATCTGCTGAGTGCGAGTAATGCCAACAATTCTAGTGGGTTGTTATAAACAATAATTGAAAGATAATACTGTTGTCACCATATAGCAATTGCTCAGTACTTAGTAGATACTCAGTAAACAATATTTGAATGTGATACTGAACGTAACCCATCAAACCATTTAACTATTCTGAGATGAATTCCCCTTATTTCCAATGTAAAGATAATCACGGTAAGCTCACCCATTATACAGGGACATAATAAGCTCAAAATCTACAGGAAAGTATGTATCTGATGGCCTTTCATGAAAATGTGCATATAAATATAAGACATTATTATTAAACACTAATCATATAAGTATTAGAGAAGAAATATTGAAGATGGACTGCAAGACTCTTTTTTTTTTTCCTTGGCACTAGGTACTGAACTCAGGGGTGCGTAACCACTGAACCAAATCCCCAGCCCTAGTTTTCATAGGATATTTATTGATTATATTAGATGTGGAACATACTCTAAGGCTCTGGTATTTTTTTTAATTAGGGCCAAATAAGATTGATATGCCTGATAAAACTAGGCATTTACTTCCTCTCAGGCAAGAATTCCCATCTGCTGGTATAAGTTGACATTTGAGATAACTCACCCCCAGTAACCATACATTTCAAATCTCTATTTCAGTAAACAGTCTCTGAAGATTTATCGATTCACTCAAGTTTTTCCTCTAGAAAAATGAATGAAGAAGAAGGAGTTGTATTAGAAAGCAGGAAAGACAGGAAAACCAAGATGTAAGTGTATGAAAATTAGAGAAGTTTATGGAAAAGAAATTAGAATGGTGAGCAGGGCTGAGACACAGCACCCACACTTCTTAGACTCATTCCGGCAAGGTTTCCAGCTTATTAGCCAAATCTTTTGGAGGGACAAAAACACAGGTATTCTTTCCTTCTTTCTTTTCCTTTGCCTTCATTCCTATCTAACACTAAAAACTCATTACAGCAATATCCATGCTCAGCACCAAGGGCTTTCAAGAGCCATCACACTAACCTGTACCATAGGACAATGATGCAGACATAAGTAATCTGCATGTCATGCTCTGTGACCTCCAAATGTCCATGTACTAGGGAGCTGCCACACACCTTCACTGCTGCCAATACAGGGGACCATGCTGTGCGCCTTACACCTCTCCTCTGCCTTGCTGTGCCAACTGGCAGATTCAGCCAGGCATCCTGGGAATCACATGCTTATTTAGCCAAAGATAAATTTTGGTGCCCACAAAAAGTAAATACTTGGAATACATACAGCTTTATTCAATTGCAAGAGAAAGATATATTTATTTGTACTCATTTTCTCTTGGCATTTGGAAAATGAATAAGTTGTGTCATATAATGTGGAAACTTAGTAATTAAATTCTTATCACCACAGAATGTCTTTGGCCTTCATCCACCTAGTTAGATTTTTTTCAAGAATGAACCTTATTCTGGGATTTTGTATTCACTCTTTTTCTTGTCCTACAAAAATTGGTTAATATTGAAGTTTTCTTTACTTAAGTGGATATATTCTGCCTTCCCCAGTGGAGAATTCTATGAAGGGATAAACCAGAAATTTTCTTCTGTATTTCCCCAAAGCACAAGTTATAGTTTTAATAGTTACTAGGTACTCAAAAAATATTGTCATCAGACTGATTAAATGACTGACTGCATAGCTTTTTATTTTTCTTCCAATTTAAATAGCATTCATATTTCAACAAGGGCTTGTTCCTCTGTAGATCACAGATTTAGAATCACAATTTACAACAGCAGAGCTCACCTGCCAAAACAACTTCAAATTAAATAGCAACTTTTGTTACAATATTTTGGAGCCATATCTGGGAAATGCAACTGACACTGGCATAGAGTAGAAATGGTTTCGACAAGGCAAGAAAAGGCATATTGACTGACAGGAGCATGCTCTGTTGCCTTGACAAACAAGCAAGAATTCAGCCCCAATCTGTTGGAGTCTCAAGGCTCACAAACCTGCCAGATTGCCATCTTTGTGCTGAATGCAAAATAATCACAGTAGCTAGAAATGATAAATTGTGGATGGCTGTGGTGGGAAGCAACATATTTAATCAATCTCTTCTTTTCACTCTGCAGGTTCTAACCATGAAACCTGGACTTCAAATAGGAGAGAATAGTTCCACTTCTGGAAGTGAGCACACTTCACTCCACTATCCCTGACCAATCTTACCCATCCCACACCACGATGCACATTTAGAGTAAGCTTCTTGATAATATCCACATACTAGGCTTCAGAAACTCCCAAAGGTCTATGAAGTGCCAAATTCTAAGCTCTTTAATTTCTTAAGCCCATTCCAATCTGGCTTCCCCATCAGCATCATAGCTATTATCTGAGCTGTCAATGTTTACTGAGCTTTTACAAAGTGCCAGGTACTGTGCTCAGCCTCCCATCTATCCTCCTCAGGGGTTATTCTGGAGATAAAATAAAAAGGGTATTAAGTGTATAAAACACAATATAAATTCAAGGCTTCAAGGTATTATTCCTGGAAACGTACAGTCATTTTTAATTCTCTCATTTAACTTGTCAGATCAAACAGCTATGATTTAACCATGGCTTTTTGAATAGTTATTTTTTCTCTTAAATTTACCATTATATAAAGGACAAAGGAATAAATCTTCTATGAAAGTTACATTATAAAAAAATTCATAGGCCCACAGTTTCAATTTGTTTTCTTCTTTCTGAATGTCTATTGCCCTTATCTCATACTTTTCTTCCCCCTTTCCCTCCATCCCTACATACACATACTCTCTCTCTCTCTCCTTACCTCCTAATGGGTCATTTAAAAATGCTTATCACTGCTATCTTAAAATTTAAGATTTCACAGACCTAATCTATGCTGTCCTAAAAAGATCTCCAATTCTCCCTATTTTGCTATGACCATTGCCTCCCTGCTATACACAGCTTTCAGCTGGACATCCTACAGCTTGGAACTAGGGAACACTTCTAAAGCACATCATCTTCTTCTGAGACTACACCTTGGAGTCATATGGAACAGAATTCTTCAGTCAAGTATGTTACGTTCTCATTTTGGCACATGTCTTTATCCTCTTCCTAGAGACCAACCTGTTCCTGGACTAATTCTCAGAATTTAGGGATGTACAGTTGCTATTTTTTCAACAAAATTTAAAGTGTGTGTGCAGTGACTACTTCTCGACAAACTTATTGCACATCCATTCCTATTTTTGTGATGCTTCTGTCTAGAATGTGCAAGACATGTTCATGGTAGATCTTTCAGAATGCATCTCCTAAAAAGCTGTTTTTCCCTTTTGTATTCACTTCTAAACTACTTTTCATTTTCAGAAACCTGTTTCAAATATTTATATTTTTTCTGTTCCATTTATCCTCAAATATCTCTATTGTCTCTCATGTTTTTATTCCTTTATCTACCACAAATAAAAATAATTTATTATTTTTCCTTCCTAAACAAAGATTCAATAGATTCCTCGATGACACTGCAGAAGCCTAGAACTTGAGGGAACATCAAGATGTTCAGACAGGTACTGATAATGAGGAGCACAAGCAACAGAAGGGAACATATTAGTGATGTTCAAGCCAGAAGTCCAATTTTCCTCAACCCTTGGTTGACTGCTGTTATGTCAGAGGGTTTCATCTCAAGTCCAAGATGCTACCTATTCCTCTCAGGGTCTTTGCTACAGAGGAAAAGAAAACTTCCTCCAGACCTAGAAATTCCAAGTTTTTGAAATAAAGGGAAACCTCTTTTGGTAATAATAATTTAAAAATGTAGTCCTGAGCTTAAAATAGCTTCCAATTTATTTTAAGATTTTTAAGTTAATGAACCAAATATATCTCTAGGTAGCCTATTTGCTGTTACAGTCAATGAGGCTCTGAGGCTCTAGACTTTGTGTTCCTGAAGACACACAGGAGAGCGAACTCTTCATAGCAAGCCTTCTCTGAAGTCAACAGGGCATCGTCTAATCTCTTCCTAAGGGAAACTCTTCTGCTTGTTCCCATTCCTCATGATTCTCTTCTCTACTCCTATTTTAAATCACACTCTTCTGAATGTCATCTGCTTTCTACACATCCTGTTGTTTTTAATAAAACAGATAAAATTTAGACACCTGTGCCTGAATCTGATAGCTTCATCTGAACTCGACATTCCATTGTGTATTTCTGTGGATATAAAAGATGAGAAATAACCCTAGATGTGAAAAGTCATTGTTGTTATTATTTCAGTTCACTCTGTCTCTGACTTCTCTCTGAAAGCTCCCAATATTAAGCCAATCCATAGCAGCATGGATTTGGGCATGTAGTCATCATCTATTATTTGATCTTATTTGTAAGGACTGTTTTGACAGAAGTTTAAGTATCATTATTTGTATCCAAAGATAAATCCATTAGAAATAAAAAAGAAAAAAAAATACATTATCTGTCCCTATGAATACAAGATTTATTTTATTTTATTTTTTTTGTATTTTCAGCAAGGAATAAAAATTTCATAACAAATTCAGCAAAATTAAGCAATAAACAGAGAAAGCTGTCAAAACATTTCAGGATGTTCAGTGAAGGGCCGTAAAGCACAAAGGGCCTGAAGAAGAAGACAAAGGAACCATACTATTAAATTCTCCCAGTTTTGAGACTTGCTATAAATCATCTATGGGTCCAAGCCTGGGTTACAAAAGCATGCATTGAGGCTGATTTCTAGAACTCTGGTCATTGTCAGGCAGGGCTTTAGTGTTTCCATGACACTGTACTCAGCAGCAATCTTAATGGTTCCAGGCACTTCTGGATATATGTAGAAATTGTTGAAGATGCAAAAGGGGTAACATACAGATGAAAACACATCTTCTTGCCATCACTCATTCCACACATAGTTGCTGAGCATCTTCTATATGGAGGAGTTATTTACTCTGTGAAACTATGAGAGAACCCAGTTGTGCTTTGACCTTGCTGCCATTTGCACAAATGAAATCACACAGTTGCTGTTTGTATGTCTGTCTTCCCACTCCCACAAGAATGCATTCTCCTTGAGGATCAAAACCAAATTCCTTCATTTCATTTTCTTAGTCCCAACAATGGGATGAATGACTGCTAATAAAATGAGTGGCATACAGATACACAGAAACACATTATAAGTACGTGTATAGCGATCATCTTTGGTGATGGTTCCAGTCTCTGTGCTCCTCAGGTGCCCTCCTTTGTGATGTGCTAAGCAGGATGGATCAAAAGACATGCATGTCTGTGTGCTCACTTGTGCTCATGATCAAATAATTTAAATCTTCAAAATAGATGTGATCTGAACAGAAATCTACCTCATGTCTGAATATTTTTTACTTTGTGTTTATTTCTGCAACCTAAGCTTTTTCACCTATCAACAGCATTGTTAAATAGGGTCATTTGACACAGGTTATTTTGATCTCTGTTGATTCATCAAATTTCCAGCCTGACTTAGGGCAGGAAAAAGAAGCTAATGATAGAGATATTCACATACCAACTTTCACCTTGTAAATTATGGTGTCCAAATACAGGTGAAAATACCTTAAACTTTAGTGACAAATCAGCAGTAAAAGGCAATATATTTGGGAGGGTGTTAGTTACAACAGAAGTGGAATTATGTGGTTTTCAGCAGTGGGGTCTGGGAAGAATCAGGCTTTAGAACCAAAACAACCAGATTCAGAATCTGATTGTTTCCTAAAAGAGAAATTATTGTGGCTTATTCTTTTTGCATATTAATTTTCTCATCTTACATGCCAATAATATATATATATATTTGGAAAGAGTGCTGGATGACTTTATAAATTATACAGTATTATGCTTGTTTCTTTTCTCCTCAATACTGTGAATATGGAAGAGACAGACTGATAGAACCGTGTGGGGTAAATGACCACTATAATAATAAATGCTGCATGCAGCATTGAATTATAAATGCCATAAACTGTGCTCTTTCCTTGATGGATTTCTAACTGTGTGGAAACTACTTACTTTTACCCTTTCCTAGCAAACAATTAAAATACGTATTTTAAATGAATGAAGAAATAGATATCTCCTAGACACTTAGCAAAATATTACCTGGCCAAATGTTATTCATGTTCTTTATAAAAAAAAAACTTTTGAAAGAATAACACATTTGCTTGAATAGAAAAAAAAATGCTGTGACTTACCAAGATCTGACTGCCTTTTGTGTGTTATTTGTTGTTATGTCAAGGGACAAGGGCCTTTCTAAGTGTGACAGGAAAAGATAACATGGGAACATGAATAAAGAAATGAAGGCAGTTGTTATGGAAACTGGTTTTCCCAGAATGAAGGATTGAATGAGCTGGCTCCTTAGTGCCTTCTCCCTATTTCCCCATTTTAAACTGAAAGAGACACATGTTTTTAGACAATCACAAGGGTTATTAAAAATCCTCTAGGATATGTTTTAAGTTTTATTTTATGTTTAATTAAAAAGCAATGGTTGTTTATAACTGTGATGTCAATGTGATTTTTCCATATGGTAGAGTGATCAAATCAGGGTAATTAGCATATCTATCACCTCAAACTTTTACCATTTCTTTGAAGTAAGAACATTCATAATCTTCTCTTTTAGCTATTTTATTTTTATTTTATTTTACTTTTAGTACCAGGAATTGAACTCACGGGTGCATGACCCTGAGCCACATCCCCAGCCTTTTTTGTGTTTTATTTTTGAGACAGGGTCTCAGTAAGTTGCTCAGGGTCTCATTAAGTTGCTGAGGCTGATTTTGAACTTGCAAGCCTCCTGCCTCAGCCTCCTAATACCCATTGACTAATGACTCTGTGCCCCTCTACCCTCCATCCTCTTGAATTTTTCAGATTCTACATATAAGTGAGACCATATGGTATTGTCTTTATGTGTCTGGCTTATTTCATTTAACATGATGTCCTTTTGGTTCATTCAGCTGTTGCAAATGACATTTTATGATTTTTTAAAATCTCAGCAATACCAGCTCTTGTATTTCAATTAAAACCTAAATTGCGGTTGTATTGACTTATCACCTAAGCCTTTTGATTGAACTGTTTACAAAGGACATAACTATGATGCTGATGAGTTGTAGCTTTTATATTCAGGAAATAAATGTGCTCCAAACTTCTCATTGAACTTTGATGGTATGAATTGGTATAATAAATCCCCCCCCCCAAAAAAAGGGTAGAATCCTGCTAGACCATTAGTATGGGTCCCAAGGGTTCAAGGAAAAGTTATAGTAAAATATTAGATGAAGCATCTTTAAATCCAGGTTGTAAGATTGGAGAAGAATGCTTTTGGGTTTCTAGTTTCCCAAAGTATGAGATGTTGGTAAGAACAACATTAGAAACTGGGGTCATCATTCTTTGAACAGTATAGAGAAGAGTGTGGAAATAGCCTATGATTGTAGCAACCTCAAGAACAGCAGGGGACTCCACTGAAGATATGGCAGCATTGGTTGCTAGATCTAAAGAACCTTGCTGAACTCAGAACTGGTTCTCTTCTTTGCCTGTATCCTATGGCAACAGCAGCTTTTCTGTATCACTGGAAAAACAGAGACCTGAACTGGGATGTGTTAGAAATTGAGTATCTGTTTATTTGAACATCTGTTTATTTCCGATCAAAGATCCTTACAAGCTTTCCACTACTTCAGAGACACAGGCAGGTAAGAGGCAGGCTTGACTCTACACTGTGCGAATGGAGGCAAATCAACCCAAACAGAAGTAACCCAAGAGAGGTTCCTCTTTCCTTGCTCAATCATCCACCAACACACTCCTCAGAGAGGAGGGTCATGTGGTTTTGGAAAGCAAATCCAACCCTGAGGATGGCCTCAGATGATTCCTTCAGTTCATGAATGTTCTCCCACCATCCACAGAGGGTGCCATTCAGAGAGTCCTCATCTCCTCACCATTACTCTCAAGGTTGTTGCTAGCACTCATTTCCTCTCTCTTACCTTAATATGGTAGAGAAAACAGAGGACTGTTAAGTTTTGTACCATATATCATTCAGAAATATCTTCTTTTCTTTTGACATGAACACTACTAGGTTATCTAAATTAAAAAGCTCCTGCCTCTCTTGGAGTCTAAGCACCAAATCATTCCATGATTTATCTCAAGTTTTTGTTAAAGTTCCTTTATATAATGCTGTGAATCAAATGGATGAAGAATAAATATTGTGTTATAGTGGACAAAGTTGAAGACAGTGAAGCCTGTGGTGCTGAGCTGAAAGAGGTCAGTTTTTATCAAGGAAAGAGACAATAAGTTCATTTCATGTACATATTACTGATGGCCAGATCATTCCATAGTAGAGCATAAATGAAACCCAATTCCCTCAGAGGCTACTGACTCTGGTGAACTTTCAAATATATATTACAGTTCAATATGACTGTAATAAATAGGTAATAAAATGTTGGCCTTTGGCCTTCCACAGCTATTTATTTTAACTACTTCATTGTTGCAGGAGGTATGTCCCTGGGTTTGTGAGTGTGTCTGTGGGTGGGCTACTATTCTCCTGTATTTTCTGGCAGTCGTTTGCAATCAGTGGGTCTGTCAGACCCAATGCTTCAGTTTCATAACTGTAATTGGATTGTCTGACTTCCTATTCAATTGGTACATGCTTCTTCTTATTTCTCTTTTTTAAAAAAATCAATAAATGGTTTGTGGTGCCTTTAATAGAGAGAAATCAGGTTTTGCCATATTATGGAGTTGACATTTTCAACATTTATTCAGCCAAAAAGACCTTTGGGTCTGTCAGACCCAATGCATAGGTTTTGAATTAATTGAATTGTCTGGTCCCAGGGATGTATAATAATGTGAACACTTTTCAAGATGGAAATCGAAGAGCTCTATCATGCGCTGAACTTTACCGATACGGATAGAAACAAGTTTTCCTTCTTTTTCCTTCTTCTCACAAGTCCCTTACCCAATAATAAAATTGTAGGAAACACAAATAATTTTATGTTTACTGAGACTGATGTTGAAACTAAAATACTATGATATTGATTGTGCCTATACATTTATATGTATGTGTATATACAGTCCATACATTTATATACATTATAATGACTTTGTAGATAATCACATATATTCACACATGCACATATGAGACTTTTTCTTTGTATTTAAGAGTAGATCATACTTAATGAACTTCTACCCTATATTTTGCATCTATGGGACTATCCTAGGAGCTAAAGTTGCAAATAAGAGTAAGATAGAGTACCCACCACCAAAAGTCCTGAAGGAGGGGGGAAAAATCAGTAAATTCATACCTCTCAGTTTTTGGTTAATAGATGAAAAACATTTAAGTTCAAGCTTGTACCATTGGTTCTATATTGACCTGAAAAAACAATACCTGAAAAATAACATAGGATACTGACTAGAGACTTGAGGCTACCTGCTTAAAATGAGATTCATTCCACATTTTATTGCTAAGAATTCATTTTGCAAGTGGTAGAGGTTTTCCCACCACATAGAGAGCATTATCAAATGATTCCATCTTCCTCTGAAGCATTCACTATTCACTACAGTTAGAGACAGAATCTATACTTAGTGGGCCACTGATTTGTTCCATTGAGACAGTTTTTGAGTTTTAATGAATATATATGTTTGGAAGAAAAAAGAAAAAAAATTCACATAGTTAATTTAGTTAATGTTTGGGGTAGCATTTAACTGAATGTGTAGGATTTACCATTTGATTTTTCAATTTAATTTCTTCACTAAATGTGAGACTTAGAAATTCAGGAATATGAAAAGGAAGTTTTCCAAGTCAAAAACATTTTCTTTTAAAAAATACACTACTACCTAACTTCATGTGGAAGTCAGATTTCTACATTTTCATGTGGATGTATCATGGAAATGTGGAGGAATTGAATTACAAGACTCTGCATAGGGTAGTAGTGTCTTCAGGGCTTCTGAAGGGATGAGCAGATATTGCTGGACAAGTTTCCCTACAACCTGAGAGTCTCACTTGTTTATTCTTCTGTAAGGCTCTATTTGCTTTCAACACAACAGCTTTCATTCATCTGAAGACTTCTTGTCCCCCTAATTGAAAAAGCAAGGAAAAAACCCATCTCTTCAAGTGTGAACAGATAGTTCAACTGCTGTTGAACTATTGTTGAACTATCTGAATTAGATCTTTATTTTTTAAAAAAATCACTAGACAGTGGTCCATTCCATTTCATAATGCTAATTTCCTTTAGTTGCAAGAACAATGGCCATTTTTTGAATTATTTGGGGCAATGATGTACCATTATTTTTGTAGGAAAAAATTGTTACCTATCGGTAATTTTATATGGCTTGACTTACATAAAATCACTGTTTTATATGGATGCCTTGATTAGCAGACAGGTATACTCTAGAGAATATGAACCATGTTTGATGAAACCACTAATACAGGGGCAGTGTCCACAGCGGCAAAGGCTTTCTACAGTGCAGCTGGGAGAGTATGGACAAGTTGTTGCTTCATGTTCTGTGGGGGGAAAAAATCCTCATCTAATAAATTTAGAGGTACATTATGAGCAAAATCTTATTTTTGAAGACTTACCATGACCACTTTCATCACAAAGGCTTTGAAATATTCTGTAGCCAATTAAGTAATTTACTTAAAACAAATTTTTTAGGGAACACTGGGATAGACCATAAAATATCCTTTCTAATCAAATGCCCATCAACATTTTGTAGGACAGCTGTTTTTGGATTTCCTATAATTCCATTTGTAAAACCAACACCAGACTGAAAGTTTCTTATTATAGACCAAGGGCCAACAAAGGGCCTAACCCACATAGGGTTAACTTTCCAAATCAAAAATGACAGCTTCAGACACACAGTTTGTAATCTAGACCTCATATGGTGCATGCAGTTTTAAAGGAAATTATATCTACTCTCCTCATCCACAAACTGGCATTTTATAAGATAAGCTATGCACTCTGAGTTTGAATAAATTCAGATGTTTTCTATAGAATACATCACAGCTAGGGCATAAGATTCTGAACACTGTGACATTATCCTTCCTTAAAAGGTACATGTCTGCCTTTTCAAGTTAAGCTCCTGTTTTGTTCTACACATATCTGTAATAATTGCCTGTGATTGTTGGAATGGGTATCATGAGGGAGCCTGCTTTTTTCTCTTAACCTATTTTTAAGCAGCCAATGTAGAAGCTTGCAGCCCATGATGCCTCCATGAATATTATCTGAGAATATCAATAAATCAAAATCCATAGCCAACAGTGGTTACTTTCTTTTTTTTTCTGGCAGTGATGGTGGCATTATTTAGACACAGTTGTAGAGCAAGTAACAAACAAAATAGCTTCTGAGGGACTCCAGTTTCTAGGTTCCGAATGTTAATATAAGGGGGTGTGAAATCACCACCACAAACGGATGGCAGTTACAGGAGAACAGGGCTACCACTTTTTTGGCCTCAGGGGTTGGGGTAGTCAGTTATGTCAAAGCCAAGTCCTCCATCCTGTTCTCAGAATGCTTTCCTCTCCAACACCCCTCAGGTCCATTTGTACCACTGGTTTTTTCTCTCCCCTACATCTACAAAATCCCCCTCTCTACTGGCTTCATCCTTTCAGAAGATAAACATATTCAGAAATCTATTTTGAAGAAGAATACATCCTCACATCCACCTTCTATCTTCTCTCTCCTTTGTTTTTATGGAGAAGTTGCTTGAATAAGTATTCTATACTCCCTTCCCCACTTCCATTCAGTTTGAAACTTCACCTTCAAAAATGGAAAAACTAATCTTTAAGAATCTCATTAATATGAAGTTTCTTTTACCTCTCCCTACACTTCTTCCACCTCTTACTTGAGATTCAAAAATGTGCCCCCCCACTGGACTCTCCTTTTAGTTTAACCTTTCTCTATTATATTCATGGTACCCAATGCTATAATGTTGTCCATGTCTGTTTTCTTCATAAAAAATACAGCTTGTGGGCTGGGGATATAGCTCAGTTGGTAGAGTGCTTGCCTCACAAGCACAAGGCCCTGGGTTCAATCCCCAGCACCGCAAAAAAGAAAAATACAGCCTGTATCTTAATCACCTTTCTATCCCAGCATCCAACATAGTGTTTCAGGGCAATAGGTAATAGGGACTTAATAATGTCTAAAACCATCCAACCTTTGGTTCTGCAAACATTAAAAATAGAGCTACCAAATGATCCAGCATTCTCACTACTAGGTATACATCCAAAAAATTCAATCAGTATACTGAAGAAATATCTATGCTCCCAGATTTATAGCAACTCTATTCACAAATAACAAGGTATGGTATCTACCCAAAATGTTCATCAATTGATGAATAAAGAAAATGTGGTATATGTACATAATAGAATACTTTTAAGCCATTAAAAAAAAACAAATCCTGCCATTTATGACAACATGGATGAAATTAAAAGTCATTATATCAGGTGAAATAAGCCAGGCTAGAAAGACAAATACCATGTGATCTCTCACTTACGTCAAATCTAAGAAAGTTGATCTCATAGAAGTAGAGAGCACATGGTGGTAACCAGAGGTTGGGGTCATTAGCAGGCTAGGGGACTGGGAGACATTGATCAAAGGATACATAATTTTAGCTAAGAGGAATAAATTCCAAGAGATGTATTGAACAGCAAGGTATTATAGTTAATCATGCTGTATTCTTGAAACATTTGAAAAGAATAGATGCTATGCACTCTCACCCTCAAAATGATAACTATGTGAGGTAATGCATTGGCTAACTAACTAGATTTAATCATTCCACAATGGATATATATATACTCCATGCCATCACACTGGATCAAATTTATAAAGCCAGCATGGAGGGAAAGAAACAGAAAAGCTCTCTGTTTGCAAATGTTGTATGCATCTTGTGCTGTAAGCCTCTGATAAATGCAGTAGTGTTATCCAATTAACTTTCTAGCACTCAGGAGAGAACCTTATGGGTTCTGCCAACTCACCACTGACTAATCTTAATTGTCTTTTGACCTATACTAGTTGCATTGAAGGTAGGGGGACTGTTACCAGTGTAGCAGTTTAAAATATTAACATTATACAACATACAGATTACATAAAGGAAGTCTGACTTCTTTCAAAAAAAGAAAAAGAAAACAGAAGTTAATAAAGTATAGGTGCTGTGACTTTTCTTCTTATACCTCCAAATGTTTTAGTGCAGAATTTTCTTCTCTCTGGTGAACTTAACTGATATTTAATGTATCCTATTACAGAATTCTTATTTATATTATTTGAATAATGTGTTTATCCTTTTATAGCCTGAAGACCATTAATAAGTTAATGCATACAAATCTAGTAATTATCAAATTAGCATTTAATGGGTGTGTAAGAAAGTCCTCCATTGATTACCACCTGCTACCAAAGAACACAATCACACTTGTACCGTCTGTCAGTCCTCAGTTCCTGTCTCTGCTCTGAGACTCTGGCTACTTTAAGATGCTATTTCTTTTCTTTTTTTTTTTTTTTTTTGGTACTGGGGATTGAACCCAGGGGCACTCCACCCCTGAGTCATATCCCCAGCCCTATTTTGTATTTCGTTTAGAGACAGGGTTTCACTGAGTTGCTTAGGGTCTCGCCAAGTTGCTGAGACTGGCTTTGAACTCCCAATCCTCCTGCCTCAGCCTCCCAAGTGCTGGGATTACAGGCATGCGCCACCGTGCCCGGCTTTTAAGATGCTATTTCTAAATAGTCCGCTTTAATGGCTCTTCAAGTCACTTCAGTGGTGCAGCTCACTCAGGAAAGCCACGCTACCAGGAGCCTCATTATCCCAGAGCCATCATCGCTATTTCTGTTCATATCTAGAAGAACATCCATCCTACAATAGAGGTCCCATAGCAGCAGGACAGAATGGGGTGGTACTCACTCCCAAATCAGCACCTAAGTTGGGGAAGTTCCCTCACTCCCTCAAAGAACACTACTGTTCCAATGTGCATTGTTCTGAACAGACACTGTGGAAGAACAATAGTAGTATTAGCAAAGATACTTCATCCAAGCGCATTTGAAAGTTATATCTGTTATGTATAAGCAATATTTAACCAATTTTCCGGCCTACAGATTTAGGTTCTGTTTGTCATCAATTATGAAGGAATTCATACCAGCAGAGGAACTTTCCCACCTTTGCCAGAGTATCCTAGCATCAGCCAGACCTGAATGGAAGAAATGACTAATGACCATTTCTTTTGGATTTTATAGGAACTGTTTAACAGATATGACTGAACTTTGTGACACAAGGTTTTTTGTTTTTGTTTTTTTTTTTCTGGTTGAAATAATGAATCCCACATTTGAAATTGCAAATCCTTCCAGCTCCCAGATTTCTGCTAAATCATTAGAATGAAATTCAGTTCCCCAAAGATAAAGGGATCCCATCATTATGTCAACTATAATGCACCAATAAAAAATGTAAGAAAAAAAAAAAAAGCTAAAGGGTGACTCCCTTCAGAGATGTAGAAGGTCAATGCATTGCTCAAGTAATTTAGGTAAACTGCACACTTTATCTCAAACAGAGGCTTTTTCAGAAGACGATGCCTTTTGGATTTCAATTCTCTGGATAATTTCTCTAGTTCTCCTCTCTGTTATATGTACATCAAAGCGTAACGACTTGGCCTGGGACAATTGAGAAATTAATAACCGAAGCAAGGGCTTAAGAAATCCATAGTAATGACACAAATGAGACCTATCAAATTAGAAAACCAAAATGAAAACACACTAAACACTTCAAAATTTAATTAGAAAAAGTTCCAAGTTCAGACCACACTGAGACCATTTCATACCAGCACTCTATATTGGAACCTGAAAAAGAGTCATTATGGTGGAATGTGACCTTGGGGAGGAGGGAAGATGGGCTCACTGCCTGCCTTCCTCCATCTGCCTCTTAAGGCTCACCACCAACATTTTATAAAGACTGATTCAAGGTAGGCATCTCTTCAATTTAACCTTCACAAGAGACAGAAGTCAAGCTTTATTTCTCCCAATAATGATATTGCAATTGACTGGAGACTGCTCACCATAAACCATTCAAAAATATTTTTCAAATTAATGCACCAACTATGAATTATAAATTGGTTGCTGATCCCTTTGAACCATTCCCATTGACTTTTAGGTTCAATACTGTATATCATCAGGTGAAGATCACTTTTCTCCCTTGCAACACTGTGGGGATGAGATTGGTTCAGGGTTATATATGTTTAGAATGAATCATCTTTCTTTTCTATAGCCATTTTCATAAAACTGTATATTCTCAAAACACTACTAACTTCAATAATACAGAGTATAAAGAATAAATTATGAAGAACACAGGAAAAAGACAAGTTGCCAATCCTATGTTAAATTTGTATGGTGCCTAACTCTGAAAACTCTATATGCTTTGCATCTTAAAATTTAATTCACTTCATTATTGTACAATTTTTCCCATTTTATTATTTATGCATTTATTCTCGTTTTCTCTGTATGGTGGCTAACATTGCCATCAATTACAATTTTATCAGCAATGAAGTTGGGACAAACTGAGATCTCAACAAGGTCACACAATAAATACAATGGCTAAAGAGGAGTATTCAAGTTCCATGGGGCTGTTCAACATAATCTCAAAGATAAGCACTGGAGGAAATTAGATGGGTTGTGTGGCAGGATCAAATTAATACTACCCAAAATATATTCATATTTTCCTGCAAAACCAGTTTTCTGGTTTGTCTAATTTTTGTCCAGAGATATATATCTACAAAATAATTATGGAAAACTGTGAAGAACTGACTATGTATTCACATTAAAGTTTGTTTGCCTCTTGACCAAACCTGTAGTCTTGTGGCTAGCTGTAACTTAGAGTCTCCATTCTTAAATGGAAACTTCTTTTCTACTTTTGCATTAGCTAATCCAAAACTTCTCCCTCTCACTACCTATTGTTAATGCTTATTCTTTCAATTCATAGAATCCTGCAAAAGTTTAGTTTGGTAATAGTTCAATATCCCTAAGAGAAAAAAAGAAAACACTACACTGGTCCCTCCTTATCTGTGGTTTCACTTTCCTCCATCCCAGTTACTTGTGGTCAATCATGGTCCCAAAATATTAAATAGAAAATTCCAGAAATAAAAAATTTATAAGTTTTAAATTAAGATCCATTTGGAATCTTGCATCATCTCACTCTGTTCTGTCAAGAGGATGAATCATCCCCTTGTCCAGCATACCCACCCTGTACACTTCACCTGTAGCCACCTGGATTTTCAGAATGACTATCACAGTATTTCATTACTTGTTTTTAAATAAACTTTACTTAAGATCCCAAAGCACAAGAGTAGTAATGCTGGTGATCTTACTATGACATATTTGTATATAATTGGTCTATTTTATAAAGAGAGCATGAGCATCCCTAATTTGAAAATGTAAATCTGAGATGCTCCAAAATCCAAAATGTTTGATTTCACGCCTGATACCACAAGTGGACCATCTCACCCCTGACTCATGTGATGGGTCATAGTCAAAGCACAGGTACACTAAAAACATTGTATACAATTATCTCTAGTCGATGCATATAAAGTATATATGAAACATTTATGAATTTAACATTTAGCATTGAATCCCATTCCCAAATTATCTAATTATATCAATGTAAATACTGGGGAAAAAAAGTACCAAATCTGAAACACTTCTGGTTGTAGGCCGTTTAGGGAAGGAATATCCAACCACTAATTACCATTGTGAATCTTTCACTATGTCTAATCAATAAATTAAACTGTATCCAAGGTATGTATATATAAAAAATTATATGGATATAATGTTATGTGTGCATGATTTTAGGCATTTGCTAGGGTTCTTGAACTTTCTCTCTGGAAGAGAACTCTAATTTAAAAATGCTGCTAATGGTGTTCCTTTTTCTCTTCATTTATAGAAACAGACTCATACAACCTAGGAGGCTATGTTTCTTCCATGTGTGTCAGTTTTAAATGCAATGATAATTGGGAGCCCAAAACCCTTATTTCTGGGTTCCTGTGTTTATTTCTTGTCATCATACACAAGGTGACACTGTTGAATGGGAGGGAGATGCTTAATCTGGGATGGGGTCTGAGGACAACCAGGGGCTTCTTGAGGAAGGCCAAGTTACTGGGCCTGTCTACAAACCCTGGGATAGTCCCTCTGCTCAGAAATAAAATCTCATCTAAGGGGAAAGGGCAGCTAATAGGGGTATCAAGAGCTGCTAAGTTATGAACACTGATCCTTTCCTGAGATACAGTACCAAGAATGGTATTGTCTGTCCCATTTACAGATGAAGAATCTTAGCTTCTTTTGCAAAGTGTGCCAATTTTCCTGGAGGAACTGGCATTCCTCACACTCCAAATTTCCCTCCAGGATTAGGGATACACACACACCTTCATCATTTACACATAAAGACACACATAGCCACACTCACATAAAACAACACAGTCTCCTAGAAGAAAGAGCAAAAAGTTGGGTTGGATGAATATACTAGGTCATGACTACAAATGCTACACTAAGTGATTTATCATTACTGAGTAGAAACACATTATTGTCTATTTTCCTAGTGAGATATTTCAATTATAAAGAAAAAAATCCCTCATGGAGAAAAAAGTGGTTGTGATAGTCTATGAAAAACTGCAAGTGAATCCCAGTGGTGAAGATATACTTCTTCCCTACTTAGCTCCATGACACTAGCTTTGTTTAAGTCACACCTTAAGGAAGAAAAGAAAGATTGGTGTAGCTCCAGAGGGCTCAGCTCCTACCATGTGGTTCAGAGGACCAATGGAAGATACATTTCCATAAAACAGTTCCATAACCCAGGGCGGGGTTCTCTCCCTCTGCCCTGCCTAATGGACTTCTCTGCATGGTTAGTGAACTAGAACTACAGACTCCAGATTAGTCAGGAGGATGGTGGTTGTCTCTGAGTGTCCCTCAGGTGCTGGCCAGGACCCAAGCTTTGTGCTCTTAAAACCCAGGAAAGCCAGGGGTGATGCTGATAGAGATACAAACCCCATGGGATAGCAAGAATAGGGTTTCCAGATTCAATACAAGAACAACTTCCTCCCTTCCCGGCCTTTCTTCCAAATCAATAGGCATCAAATTAATAAAGCTGTGGCTTTTTGACATTAGTCGATTATAGAAAGACAAGCTTGAGTGACAGATAAACAATAGCAAAGGAATGAGTTTCCATAAACACTTATTTATTTATGAAGAGTATGTGGCATGTAGAATTAATAAATCTGTAGTCATTGTTCTTTTTTGAAGTTTGTAACCTGTCATCATAGGTTAAATAACTGTCAAGAGAGCTCATACTTGTGATATTTTAAATAAGAGCTAAAATTGGAGTTTCCCTAAGGCAAATGGAGGTTTCTAAACATTGCTAGTTTTTCCTCAGAGAGTCTTATTTAAATGTACAAAAAAAATGTATGTGTTCTGCGTGTGGAAAGGGCTCAGAGGTGGGATGGAGTAGGAGTGTTCAAAGAGGAAGGTCAAGTTATGTTATATGGCTGTCCTTTATTTGAGCTTTTTTTTACATATATTCATCTTCCTGCAGGTGACTCTTTTCTTTTCTCTTGTTTTCTCCTAATTGATTAATTGTTTCCTGACAATAAACTTCTTGATTTAACTGATCTTTGAAAATTTTATCTCACCATATTTAGGGGCACAGCTTTCAACATCTTTTCTCTCTTCCATTTAACCTTCTGTCCTCTGAAAGTGTTCTCTTCCAGCTTAGTTATTCACCTCAATTTGCTTTTAATATTTGCTATCTTCCTACCTTCCTCTCTATCCATTTCTTCTGTGCATGTGGGTGGTGGGGGTTGCCAGGGTTCTCAATTTTTGAGAACCTGATGCCATGATTTTTTTCTTGTTTCAGTTATAGTTTTTTTCCTATGTATTTTATACTATTACTTGCTGTTCTACATAACCAAAACAAAACAAACAAACAAAAAAATCAAGCAAACAAAACACATCGTCTTGCATGCATGAAGTTCTGGGTTTGAACCTTAGTACAAAAAACAACAACAACAAAAATGCACAAATGCACATCTTTTCTTCTCTCTACATCTTTTTATTTATTTATTTTTCTTTTTCCTTTCCACACTTATCCTTCCCATTCCTATATCTCCATTAAGTTACACATTTTTAGAAAAGCAAAAGGAACAGGAAACTAGAAAACTTCCAAGCAAAGGAAAAGAAAAAACTCAAGCACACCTTGACAGAGACTGAATCCATTTCTGCTAAAGAATCTCATGGAACTCATTCAAAAAGGGAGAGGATGTGAGAGAATCTGTGCTGGCCTGTGTTAGGGAACTTGAACAGTGAATGAGCTGCTCCCAGGAGTAGTCATCTGAGATACATCACTGATAAAGACAATTAGGTAGTTTCTACTCTTTTAAAAAAAAAAAAAAAATAGTGGCAACTCTGCTTCACACCAGCAGATAAGCAAGTCAAAGGGAAGACACAGTCGTTCAGGCTTTATCATTCCAATTTTATCCAGCTTATTTACACTGTCCTGAAAATTAGAGGACCCCTGAAAGAAAGGGAGACAATTTTAGTTGTGATTCTCTCTCTCTCTCTCTCTCTCTCTCACACACACACACACACACACACATTGATAAGAGCAGAAAGCCTGTCAGATACTTAGATGAGTGGGCACATTCAGTTTTCCATTCTGTGCCCTCTGTGTTTGAATCATTTTCAGCTTTTGTTTTTCAGTTTCCTTAAGACACCATTGTCATGTAGATACATCATTGCTATCTTGTGTGAAATCTGTGGTTTATTCTATTTTCATGTAATCAAACAATGGTCTCATATCCCACCATCCATCACTTCCCCTTACTATCACCTAACACTAACAAAACTTAAAAGAGAACATTCAACAGTCTATCCACGTGCTGTCTTCACTCATTGTACATACCTTCAGTGTGTGTATCTCTATGTACCACAGTAAAACATTTCAGTAAGCACAACAGTGCCAATGAAATACCTTAGATGGAAAAGTTGTGGGGTGATTTTTATGATTCTAGTATACTATGCTATCAATGAGGTAAGATAGCCCAAAGATCATGTTGCTGTGACAATGGAGAGTTCCACAGTAACTTGCCATCTGTCACTCCATTGTTCCCTGGGGAAGATCTGGTAACCACTAAACAAAATACAGCAGGTATTTATGACATCCCCAGGGTGTTGGAATAAAGAGGGCAGCCCTGTTGGACAAATTTCCCACTTTTTGCTGTCATGAAGGAAACACAAATTTTAAAATCTACAGATTATTTCTTGAATAAAATGTTGAATAAAGACAAAATACTCCCCATTATGGTTTAGACTCCCCATTATGGTTTAGATATTAGGTGATGCTTTCCCCACCCCAGAAAAGCTCATGTGTGAGACAATGCAAGAAGATTTAGAGGAGAATTGATTGGGAATGAGACACTTAACTTGATCGTTGAATTAATTCTCTGATGGGATTAACTGAGTGGTAACTGAAGGCAAGTAGGTAGTGGGTCATTGGGGGCATGCCTTTGGGGTATATTTTTGTGTCTGGTGAGTAGAGTCTCTCTCTCTGGTGCCTGACTCTCATGTGAGCCACCTTCCTCCACCATACACTTCTGCCTTGATGTTCTACCTCACCTTGAGCACCAAGGAATGGAGCCAGGAGTCTATGGATTGAGACCTCTGAAACCATGAGACCCCAAATCCACTTCCCTTACTCTAAAATTGTTCTTATCAGGTCTTTTTGTTACAGCATCAAAAACGCTAACTGAAACACCCCCTGACCTCTGTCCCAAGCCACCCAATATGACCAGCCACCCTTCCTCTCACCTTGGCTATTTCTTGCAAAGCAAAACACCAACCCTTGAAAAGCATTTTGTTATCATATTTCCCCACAGTTGGATAGTCATTCTGTTACTCTGATTTTGAGAAATTCAAAAGCATTACTTTGAGCAACAATTAATATCTATTTCTAGTCCATTATTCGTTTTCAGGGCAGTCAGCGGTATTTCACAGGCTCTTAAGCAGGATATGGATATCCCATCAAATATCAGTGGGCTGAGATACAGCTCTGGCACCAGGCACTCTGCCAAAAATGTGACCAAGTTTAAAATGCACAATGCTAAATTATGTTCTTCCTAAGAACATCCTAGGTCTGTGAGGTTTACCCACTTGCACACACTGGCCTGCTATCTGCAAAATTCATGGTTCTCTCCAAATATCAGAACTGTAGTTTCTCCACAGTGTGCAGGAACCAGAAAGGCACTGAACATCTGAGATAACATGAAAACAGTTTAGCTCTGTTGAATGTCACCCTCTGTTGTTGATTTCCACACATCTGTGCATTTTTTCCTATATCCAAGACTTCATTTGAATGTGCTAGTTACTGATGAAGATATGGAAAATAACTAATCCAAGTTCTTTTACTCATCCACCACATTTGGTTTTCCACAGGCTAGTGATCTAAAATTTACTGTACATAGTTACCTCTCCACACTCAACCAGGTAACATGTTTGTGCTCCCCCGCCCCAGATGATCTCAAATACCAGCTTGGGTTTGGAAATTACCCGCTGATCAGAAAATGTTTCCATGTCACCATGGTTAACCAGAAACTTCATGCAGACTCCACTGGGAAGAAAGTAAAGTCAGAAGCAGTCAATGCCAAGCAAGGAATGGACTGCCCAGGGATCCTGAAGAAGGTGGAGTCCTTCTCCATCTGCTGCTTGTTCTGGAGGCTGAGGCATGTTCCCCTCTAAGTTCTAACAACAGAGAGGGATGTGGAGTTCATCCTGTTTCCTCCCTAGATGATAAGCTAGATGTAAATTGTATTCCATCCAACTCTCCCTTGTTTATCTGCCCTGACAGTACACTGCTGCTCCTGTGTAGCTGAGAGCCCAGAGGGCATCTGTGACCTTTCTCAAACTGCTCCCAGCTGGCAGAAGGGCTGCTGCCCCTCCTGATTTTTGTTCCTTTTGCGTCTTTTATAACTCCCTCTCCCCATGCCTTGATTCCCAGACTTTCTTCTTGCTTGCATTAATTTCTCTCATTCCACACCCCTCCAAACTGCAACTTTCAATCTTATTACCTTACAAACAGATACATTGTTCTATCCCAGCATTTCTCATCTTTAAAACCCTCTCTCTGTCTTTGTCTTACAGTTTATTTGTATTTTTCTTCTTTGATTTTTGGCAAGGCACTCAGTACTTGACCCAGTATACAAATGCTTTCAGAAAATACGGAGGGATGAAAAAGCAAATAAAATAAACTCTATTGCTCTCCTCCCTCTACCTTCTCCCTCAGGATTCATTCTTACCTCTTCATGCCTGGTTCGTTCTCCTCCTCTTAAGCACTATTTTCCCTACTTGCATCTGCAATTCAAGGTCTTAAGTATGCTAGGACAGCCAGGATGTGACTAAGGACAGGCCAGTAGTTCTTCCCACCAGAGAGATTTTGCAACTTTTGAAAGCAGCAACAGAACTATATATTATATTTTATGTGTCCATTTGGGAAGCTTAAAGCTTCTGGGGACTTGGCAGAGACATCATCAACACTCAATCATCCCCACAGAAAATATCCTCAATACCGATCAATCACTGTCTGCTTTAGAAAACAGGAACTGAAGGCGACCAGAAGGGAACAGGAGCAGGAAATCTTTGGGGAACATCACAATCTTTTGAGAAGTACTGGATTTATAAAATATGTCAGCTTATTGGCTAGATTGGCTATTTTGTAATGTAATACACAATCAAATACATTGCCTTTGTGATGCTCAATCCATAAATATAAAGCTATATTTAAAGGAAGATTTCCTTTTTTTTTTTTAATAGACCTTAATGGCTTAATTTTTTTCTTTTTTTTTTTTTTTTTTCTAATGCTGGCAGGAACAACTTATTCAGATCTTTCTTTATGTTAAAATGATTTTTAGTCCAGAAAGATGAACTTTCACCCCAAGATAAATTTCCCAAACTATGAAAAATAGGAGTGAAGATTTGATTCAGCTATTTGGCAATCCGTGCAGTAAGCTGTTGCACACGCCCCCATACACACATTTTCTCACCTCCCAACATGCTTCCCATGATGCTCTTCTCCCAAACCAGGAGAAGAACTCCAGGTGAGGAGGCCAACACACAATGCACTGGGCAGTTGCTTCCATGTAGTCACAGAATAGCTGCCATAAGTTAAAAAGATAGTATTTAGGAATCTTTTCCCCATCAGTTTTTTTTTTTTCATTTGAGAAAAACTTTATATATTTAATACTTGGACTTTATGAAACTCTAAAAAACCTTTTCTATTTCAAACAAATGTTCAGAATTATTCTTGTCAAAATGCAGTTTCGAATTTTCTCCATTTGCTAACGTTTATTTTTAAATGACTTTATGGTCTAGAAATCTCAAAGGCCCGGTTATTCTTAACGTTGTTGTTATTGATTAACGTCATTATTTGTGCCATAGTTAGCCAGATAAAGCATTGGGAAGTGGTGACCTAAGAGATTTCACATTGGTTCGAAGATAAGAAAATAAAAAAGCCAAGTTCATTGGAGGCAGATCCCAGATGACCAGTGGCTCCTGCCCACACTCTAAATGATGACATCAGTTTCTTGTTCTATTTTCCCACTTCTGTTTGTCTCCCTATTTCTTTCTCTGTATTAAGAATGATGCTCATTTTGCTGCTAGGTGATGAAGGAGAAAGAAAGACCTGTTTCACAGATCTGAAGCCAGGCATTGCTTTACAGCAACATTGGCAGAGTGTCTTGTACCATAACTCTCTCTGGCTTTATCCATCATCACCAACACTTTGTCTTTTGCAGATTTGAGGTGATGGGGACTGGACATAAATCGCTACCTTGATACAAAGAAATGCAGGGGTGGATAAGAAGCCTTGTTTCCTGATTCTCAGTGTGTCAACACCACAAACAACCACCTACAGATTCACAGTCTTCTCAGCATGTGCACAAACATACTTATTTATTCTCAAGTATTTATTGAGTTTCCATTATCCGTAGATTCTTGGAACAGCGTTCTAATTGGTCTCTCTGCTTCTGCTGTAGCCTTTCTTCAATATATTCAGGACTCAGTAATCAGAATGAAATGGTTGAAATCTCAATAATTCACTCTATTTCTCCTGGAGGGGCTCCTCTGTTCTACTCTGAGTAAGATTACAGGTCCTCAAAATGGCCCCACCCATGCTCCACAGGCATCTCTCAGACCATCCCCTTTTGGTCTCCCCTAACTTGCTCTACTCTACCTCCATAGTTTATTTCCTCTCTCCTTCTCAAACTTCCCATCTCAGGACCTTTGTACTTGCTTTTTTCTCCACCTCTTGCTCTCTTTCTGCACCTATACATAGTGAGACCTCTCTAGTGACTCTAAAATTGAACTTCCTGTCCTAACTGTACCAATTCCTTTATATTGTTTTACTGTTCTATTTGTATAAATATCTATCATACTATATATTTTCCTGATTTATGTTTTATGTTCCCACCTGAACTGTAAGTTTTGCGAAGGCAAGAATTTATTTGTTTATTTCATTATTTACATCTATAGTGTCTAGAAGTGTTTGGCATAAAGTAAACACTAAATGAATGTAAGTTGAATGAATGAATTGGGGAAAGGAATTAAATAGTCAGGAAGACAGAGATGGTCACTGCCCACAGGATACCACAGTATACTGGAGAAATCCTCAGATTTCAAAAAACAGTCTAGCACTGAAATATACAACATATTAAAACAGAAGATAAAAGGTAGGCAGCTGTGGTTTACCCTAAATGCTCATAAAAGTCCTCCCTGTGGGTAATGCATGAAATCTGAGATAAAACTCATCATGAGATGATGTTGGGGTGGAAAAGCAGCAATGGGAGAACAATCTTCTCATAGAGGAAACAGCAAGTAAGAAGACCTCCTTGGTCTTTTGAGGTAGGAAAAATCCTGGTGCGTCGGAAGAACTGAGAAGACTTGCAAAGCTGGGTCCAAGTTGTCTGTAGAGCAATTAATGTCATCATTCACATTTATAGGGCTATACTAAGATGGCAGACATGGTTCTATTCCTAAATGTTCTCACTAAATCTAATCACTCTATGAGGTGGGGGGCATCACTTACCCACCTCATGGGAGGAAATGGGGTGCACAGCTAGTAAAGGTAAGACTGGGGTTCTAGAAATCAGGCTCTGAATCCTATACTACTGGTGCTAGTCCTACATCAGCATTCTACAGTTAATTGTGTGTATATTTAAGGCATATTTAAGGACCAGGCAATTTAATAAGCCATGTAGTCCTTTTACCTGTGAAAAACTAAGCTAGATGAGCAATATCTTGTCTTGACCATACAGGGAAGGAGATTAGCTGTAGAGCTTATATAAGGTTATGGGGCGGGGGCGGAGTATAGAACAAGGATGCAAAGGTTGTCTTGCTTTAGAACCTACATCTATCTGCCCTGAATCCATCAGTCATGCCCCTACACACTTCCAGGTCAGTGCCCACACATTCCAGGTGCAGAGAATGAGGGATCTCATTCTCAACCATCGCCTTGAAATAACCAGAATTACAATCCAATAGTAGTGCTTTGTGTCTCTGGGAATCCTCAAAGAAGCTTCCAAAGGCTTTTGTAAGAGAAATGATCTTATAAAAGAACACACACACACACACACACACACACACACACACACAACAAAAGAAAAAAAAAAAGGAAAGAAAGAAAGAAAAGAAAAAAGAAACTTGAAAGTGAACAGAAGTTCTGAAGTGTGTGGGGTGGGAAAAGCCTCCTCCAGGGGGAACAGGGAGGAGAGAGAAAACTCAAAGTGACCAGAACAGCTTAGTGAGCCCAGGATTCAGTGACTTGGTGGCTTTGCTCAGCAGGGAGGCGTGGGCTCCTGCCAGCAGGAAGAATCCGCCTTACTCTGCTTCCCAGGCAGGTCTGGTTTCAGGGCTTCCCTGCTTCCTGCTATGCATGAAGGACTAGACCCAGACAGCCAGAGATATCCAAGGCACATACTCTGCTGTTCTTAGAAAACTGAAAGAGCGATTTTCTGGGCCTCCTGACTGACCAGAGAGGATCCTTTGTGATTGATACAATAGCTATAAATTCCATTGTACAGCGTGCTTTGCCAGCTCACATGAGAGCCATGGTTCCTGCTATCTCCCTGCAATCTTGGGCAGTCTGAGCCCCACCCGTTGGCTGTATGGAGTAGGTGTGAGTTCTTGCATAAGTCCCCTTGTTGGTGTTGGAATTTGGCTAACCTGGCAGGCATCCATTTTTTATCATAGTGTTAAGTATTTTTTTCCCCCTGTAGCAGCAGCAAACCAAAAGAGACACAGGCACATAAAGTCCTGCTCTCCTCAATTAAAAGGAGGAAATGGCTTGGCAGCACAGCAGGGTGCTGTGCACACAAAGAGCAGGGAGAAGTGACCTGTGGTGTTGAAGTTTATTTGTTTGAACAGCTGAGAATTATCTTCTGACCTTTGTAACCCTCATAACAGGTGGCCCTTTCTGTCTGAGTTTCACAGCACTTGATTTGAGAACCTGTCAAATTTCACTCATGCAGAAAGGATAAAAATTTTTTCCCCATAAGAAAAAAAAATGTTACCATGACTGGCTGCTCAAAGGCAGTCATTTCAAGTGTCTCTATGGGCAAAGGCAACTACCTCAACTATTCCTTAGTTTCTACATCTGCAAAATAAAGAAATGACTGATTGTTAGGATTGCTGTTCCAGTCCATGAAGTTTTTGGGGACAGTCATACAGCAGCTGAAAGAACAAAACAAAACAAAACAGAACAAAAAGAACACATTGCTAATGACAAGTGCAAAGTTGCAAAGTCAGATTAAAAAGGTTTACAGAGGATATAAGTACAAGAACAATGTCACCAGGTTTTTTTTTAAAAGGATTCATGGCTGTGGATTACTTGGTAAGAGCTCATTTTGCTAGGCAAACAGATAGAGGTTAAGTATGGAAAAGTTGATTGTATTTCCCAATGTTGACAAACATTTTGACCAAATTAGAAAATTCCAAACCATCATGTAACCCACATGCCCTCCTTACACTGAGCAGAATGGAGCTGCTGTGGTCCCATGGGTTCTAGTGGGCAAGGTATTTGGTGCCACCTTCTTTGCTAGGGGATAGGAAGGAGGTTGATTTTTCTGGCATTTCTGGGAATAGCTAGAAGGTACAAACATGGCAGAGAGAAAAACAAGAGGGATCAACCTGACATTTGTCATTAGGGAAGGACCATAAAAGGGGAGGTCAGAAAGATGATATCAGCAAGTGCTTTTTCTGAAACTATAGGCACCCAAAGGTGAGGACCCTGAAATGCCCTCTTAGTTGAGTTTCCCCTACAGCTCCTGGTGACTCAGGGATCCACTCTACGTGAAGCACTCTGGATGTGGCATGGTCTCTTCTGCTTCCATAGAAGCCTTATCTTTAACCCCAAGCTGCTGCTGGAGAGGCAGCAGTGGGGCCCATTACTATAGCAGATAAACCATTCCATCCAAAGCAAAAATGGAAGCTGACTTTTATTGCAAAGGCTCCTCTCCAAACTAAAAAAAAAAAAAAAAAAAAAAATTCCAGAAAGAAAGCCAGCACCTTCAATTTAGATAAAGATTTGGTAAATTGCAACTGAGAAATCCATCAAAATAAATGCTGTTGAGGGTTACAGATTTTAAAAGGAGTTTGTAAATGGATGAAAGATAAAATGCATTGACAATCACAGGCCTAAGCCACTGCCCCCACTGGTGAGAGCCCTGGGTGTACAGAGATCTAAGTGTCATTAGGAGCATTTACAAATCCATCACATGTGCTGATTTTTACTTTGCAGATCAAGTAAAATAAGGAAAGAGTAAGAAAGACCCGATGAGATTCTATGCGGCTTGAAGGAAACAAAAACAAAAACAAAAACAAAAACAAAAACAAAAAACAGACCCTCATTTGTATTCCTAAATCCTTTGCCATGAATTGCTGATGTCCCCAAACAAAAAGAAAGCTAGTGTTTTCTGTTCTGGTAGATTAAAAAGCCCTTTAGTTTAACAGCAAAGCATCTGTCTACCTTGTTATACATCTGGCATCTAATCAGAATGCAGGATGCCAGAGCAGAGGGGAGTGAGGAAAGTTGAAATATTGGGGTGGAAGCTAAGAAAAGTAGCAAAAATTAGAACGTTAGAGTAAATGAAAGGGGCAAGAAATTTTCTACAAGAGAGAAGGCCACAGACAAAGAAAACAGGGAGATAACCAAGAGATAATGTCAGGAAGAAGAGTAAGGCAGAATGCACGGGAAAGATGTATGAAGGTGAAGTGACTCTGGCTGAAGATGGGAAAATAGAGTGATGGCCAGCAGCAGATACAGAGCAGCTGGGGAGATGGAAGCAGGTTCTGATGGATTGTGAGGTCTGAGGAGCTCTGTCTCAGGCTGTGATGATCTGCCTGGTGGACTGAGCTTTGCTCTCGGTGTTTACGATCCTAGCAGAACCATTTGATTGAATTGTGATTCCCCAATTGCTCACTTCATATCAGCAATCTTTGTCTGTATGACTCATCACCACCCAGAACCTCTCACAAAAGAGGCTGTTTTGTCTTGAGAATTTTGGTGGCATTAATCATTTTTTAAAGAGTATATTAAAACTTGGACAGCTCCCATTGACATTCCAGAAGGAGAGAAATGCCCTCGATACCAATAGCTTTCTATGATACCCTATGATAGAAAAATAATAGAGTAGGAACGAGGAGGCATGCTAGAGTGTTTCTTAGCAGAACTAAGTGATGAATTTGCTAAGAATCATACAGAGGTTGGTGGGTCCGATGGATATAACACATCCCGTCATTGTTGGTGCTTGAATGACTCATTCTTGACCCCTCCACACCCAGTTTCCAATGCAGATGGAGGTTTGGGGATGGTGTGAGATGCTACAATTCTGAGTGAGTTTTAGAAGTCTTTAGGAAATGGAGACCTGGCCTTAATCTAGATAGGAAGGTGGAAGACAAGGCTCTTTCCCAGGCCAGAAGCCCTACTTTCCTTTCCTACAAGAATTATCCAGGTTGAGTAGAAGGACCTGACTACAAGCCCATTGGAGCAGATTATTCACCAATTTCCATTATCTGCACTGCCGCTCCCCTTCTTGGTGAGAGTAATTGACAGCTGAATGCATTTGGGAGGACAGGGCTATAAAGCTGAAACGGTTTTTTACAGATATGGTACAGAAATGAAAGGTGAGCAAAGGCACTGACCTAGACAATGCTTTTTGAAAGCATATTTCACATAACTCTGGAAGATTACTAGGTCCAGAGGGGAGGGTGGGTATTTCAGAAGAGCTATTAGAAGTACTATTAGATTTTAGGAGATTTTTGTGGAGCTATTGAACTTTTCATATTTTAAGTTAGGATGAGGGTATTAGTTTCAAATCCAATTCCTTTGTCTCCTATTTCCAAATGCACTCTGGTCTTCTTCCTGCTGTGGTGAGTTAGCTCCCAGGAGCAATCTAGCATCCCAGTGGAAAGTGGCCGACCTAAATGTGACTCTCCAAAGACAAAAATTTTATTCTGGGTAGTTTGTGGTGACCCAGATATGAGAACATATTACTATGGGTCCCAAAATGTCTATTTCAAAGTTTCCTAACCTAATATCTACTTATAGTTTGTTATTTTTAGGTCCTACCTCTCTCTACACTAGGGTGACCATACATATTTGGCTTTCTTACATTAATTCTCAAGAGAAGAAGCCAACAAGATTAGTTGCTGTTGTTTGAGCTTTAAAATGTATACAAATGGCATGTACATTGAAGATTCTCAAAACCATTGGGTTTGCAACTTTTTGAAATGCTAGTTAGTCTGATGTTAAAAAAAATCTAAGTATACATGAACTTAACAAAATTAGAGTTCTTGATGATGAGATGAAATAAACCATGTATATATCCTCTCAGGGCCTTTGCATATGCTCTGTGGATTTCCACCCTGTATGTGGTTGGCTTCTTCTCCTCTGAGCCTCTCCTTGAAGGCCGCCTCCTCAGGAAGTTCTTCTCTTACTCCCCCACCAAAGGACATTATTCTCCACCTCTGCACTCTGTCAGTTCATTCAAGTACTAGCTCTGCTTTCTCATTCGTTTATTTATGCTGATTTTAAATGGGTCTGTCTTCATGGCTAGACTGTAAACTCCTCAATTGTTACTTACTTATGATCACTCTTTCATCCCTAGAGCTACCAGTGAGCTCTCCTGGCACATACTAATTGCAAAGTTAACATTTGTTTTAATGCCTTAATGAATGATGTTTGGGTCAGCAAAGTGATGTGCACCTTTTTTTTT